>JAODKM010000043.1:12098356-12130246 GCA_026780845.1 Petrocephalus sullivani
TAGCTCTGTTTTAAAGGAACCTAAGGATTCAGCTTGCACTACGTTATCAGGAAGACTATTCCATACTCTAACTACCCTTATCCTCCTATACTGCACTTAATAATAAATAATGCAGTACAACAGGAAAGGAATTAAAAAAAGCTGGAAAAATACAATGTGCAGAAAGTGACTGGAAAAGTGGCAGCGAAAAGAAAACATGGCAGGATATGCAACACCTTAGTACCCTGCGGAGTAACAGGAGCTCTTTTTAGACACGGCAGCGTACACATATACCCATGTGTGTGCTCACATACAATCACATCTACAGCCTGCCTCTCAGAATACTGGTTTTGGAATAGAACCACTGACCCACAAACAGCAAGTTTGGCCATTCTCTACCTAAAGACCACATGCTTTATCAATCTATAGAGAACTAATCTAAAATACCTAAGTAAAAATCTTACAGAATGAGTGCTGATCTTATGGTGCTTTACACTACGAAAGCAGGCAACTGTCTTATAAAAGGCAACGACACTAGCATTGAGAATATTTCAGTATGAACTGTTACCCAATGGGAGATAAAATGTCAGACTTGCAGAATTATAGATAACAGGCCAGATTTAAAGCCCAGAATGCCGTGTAAAATATTCAACACTTCAGGTGCCTCACAGATGCAACAGACATTCTGCTATTTTCCCTCCAGTGTACGCATTAGAGATGCGCCGTTCCGATATTCTGTATGGGTACGATCCTGGCCTAAATTCCTGGCTCGGAAATCAGGAAAGAATTAAAAAATGTAATTCAATCCATTAAAAATTACGGAAATTCATCACAAAACTTGCGACTTGCATAATGTATGGAAGCCCGTTTCCACCATCTAGAGTAGAAAAAAAACGCATTTATCTCAGAATTCTGATTTATTAAGTTGAAATTCTGACGTTTTCTAGCCAATCAGGCAGCGTCACTTCCTGTGCAGGATGTTATTTATAAATACATTACAAACACGCATTTGTCTCGGAATTCTGACTTACCAAGTCGAAATTCTGACTTTAACCAATCAGCCAGTGTCACCTCCTCAGCAAGATGTTATTTATAAATACATTACAAACACGCAACATTCACATAATGTAATCTGCTGGCAAGGAGTTTGGATCTGTTAGCTCGCTACATTCCGAATGCAGTAAAACAGTGTGGCACTGGTGCTGTCTTCATTGCTTTGGTTTGAGTTATTCCGTTATTCTTGTGATGTCAGTGTTTGCCTCAGACTTCTAGTAGCTTAAAAGACAATTAACTGAAAGGCAAACTGTGCGATGTAATAACTTACCAATACTATGCTAACAATTCTGAATAAAAACGCATTGCATTAATACATTATGGACTTTTAGTACACAAAAATGGAAAATTATGCTATTGGCATTGTTATTAAATTTAATTAGTGGTAGTTATTACATTATTGACTGCTACAGACCCCCTACAATCGTGACATCGCACAATGTGTCCTTTAGTTAATTGTGTCTTTTAAACTAATAGAATTCCAAGGCAAAAGTATTTATGTTGCATTATTTTAAATTGCAGTTCCTGTGTTTTTCCAAACCAAAGAGGTTTCTGAACGCTTGCATAAAACTGCACTTATATTAATTATTAATGTTTCTTTAGATACTAAGCTTTTGTCATGTTTTATTTTTGTATACAGTTGCACTTGTCTTCAAGATTTTTTGGATGGTGCTGATCCATCAAATGCTGCTAAAACTGAGGACATTTAAACCAAAAGCAGCAGTGTTACTAAACCACGCTCTCTGTGCAATGTTTCTTCCTTATTATATCACAGTCATTATTTTTGTATTTTAATTAAGGCACTTTAAAGCATTATTTATCGTTTTCTGTTTAAAAAACGACTCAGAGCCTATCGGATTTGTATAGGATCGGCAGATATCTAAATTTACAATATCGGTATCGGAATTCAAAAAGTGGTATTGTGCCATGTCTAGTACCCGTATCTTGAGCTCATATTAAAGAACATGAACCATGGCAAAGGTCAATCTGAAAGGTCCTTACTCGTGTGACCGGGCAAGAGATTGTCTCCGACTTCATGCCATCCTCCATGGACACATCGGAAGCAGTTTCCCCAAGCATTACCATGCCCTGCAGGAACAAATGTGACAATCCCAGTCAACTGCTGCGCCTGAACTCCGGCTCGGAGAGACGCTAACGCCACAGCAGAATGAATCAGGTGACCTTTGCAATTACTGCTGAGCCTGTTGCTGAACCATTTCTAGAAAATAAAGACAAAAGCTTTTTTCTCCCTATGTAGCGCTACCATACCCAGCTGTAACTGAATATTTATGTTATGACTGAAAAAAGTACAACTTCACAGTCTTCCATTGTTTCTCAAGACAGTACAATGAAATGCACAAATGAAGTCTGAAGGTCAGGAGACCAACAGGAGAGTCAGGTTCTACTACAGGAAAGCCAATTTTTTTCTCAGTGCATTAAGGATTGCTTTATCTAGACATATTACTAAATATATATTACTGATTGTTTAGTTCATGATAGACTATTATAATCAGCCTAAAAAACACAACAACAGATCTGCAAACTTAGAGTAATATACCGATAGGCCACACTGCAGCTAAACAAAGAACACATGGGTGTGGCTGTGTTCAGGATCTGAAAGAGCTGCTGGTTATACAACTTGCAAGGATCCCAGGCCTAACCGGAGGGAGGCACAATAAAATTGCAGCACAGAAACGGTGCCATAAATGAAGGTCAAAAATCCAAATGCAAAACCTGAATAGCTGGTTCCCCGTCACACAACACCAAGACGTCTAGCCACCCTGTGAAGCCTCGTGTGATGGCGAGCTACTGATCTCACCGTAACCGGCGAGACCCTCTGTTGCCGTGGTGACCCGTGTCCCTGCACTGACCTTGTTGGAGCGAATCTGCCGGTAGATGTCAGTTTGCTGACGGATGCGGTACTCCAAGTCGGAAACGTGGGCCTGCAGCCAGTTCCAGTGGCTAACGATGGACGCTCGCTCCAAAGCGTATCGCCCTTCGGCCCGCCTCCACCTGCAAAGGAAACCCCATCCATGTCAATCCTGCAGCTAAAGGCAAATCAATAGGAAGGGTGGGGGTGTTCAATGAAATGAAACTGAATCTTTAAAGCCTGCTCTGAAGAAAACAGAAAATAGCCTGGAAACAGTGGGACAACTCACTTAGTGTTCAAAAGCAGACACACTGCAGATCTCCTAAATTAAACATAACCCTAGATGTCATTCATGGTTTACTGCTTGTACCCATTCCCTTTCAGCTACGTTTGACTTATCGTGAGAAGCTCAGCCTGAGAGACTGCGAGATCCTCGCCGCGTCTCTACACCCTCGAATCGAGCGTCAAAGGCTTAGTGAGAACAAGCTTGAGAAGAAAGGGGATTACAAAACCTGGAGCGGCATTCATTCTGAATATGCAGAAGGCTGTGCCCGAATGACACAAAGTTTCCCTGAATCACAACAGCGAAGTGAGACATCCCCCCCACCCCCCTTATATAATGCACAGGCACCAGACACCAACAGAGCACTCTCCATCTTATTCACACCCATGCAGATTCATAACTAGAAAAAATATAAAAACTTCAGAAAAACAAAAACATTGTATAGGGCAAATGAATAAATTCTCTCTGCAGAGGTGCCTGAATCACTACTATTCTCTAATATTAACACAAACACAAAGCAGAAGACCGGGGTATAAACACAGTAGATTAAAAAAATTCACCACAGGCTTAGGGAAGCATGTAAACCACGTGCAAGGATTCGCAACCTCAGTGGAACACGATAAAAACAGAATGAAGACTGAAGTTCATTGTCAGCCAGATGAAAGGCAGAGTATTGTCGGGAAGGTTACTGACCTCTGCAGACAGAGATGGAAAGTAACAAAGATTCATAAGAATGGAAAATGTACCACTCTCCCCTGTTGGGTCAATTATCAGAAAAAGCTATAGGAACAGACAATATGGCCAGGCCTCCCGCAGACAAAAAAAAAAAAAAACAGCGAGGAAGCTGAGGAAAAGGCCAACAGCTGGGGATTTCCAATCATAAAGGTTTCAGAAATTAACCAGGCCACCTGAACAACAAGGACAATAAAATGATTTGTGTTAGGGAAGGAAGAGGGCGGGGGTCTTAAGAAATCAAAGACACCTTAAGTTGACTAATCTGAAAACATACATGAGGAGAGAGTGTTCATGGATATATACACCCACATTTCATTTAGTGAGTTCAGAAGAACTGGTTTTGTAGTTTAACGAACCAGAGTAAGGAAACTGTGTAAACAAAGCTAGCCGCACTAGCACAAAACATGCATGTGGCGACAAAAATGATACGCATGACTGCATGTCAGATTTGTCACCGCAGGAACTTCTGGCACTATTTGAAAATCAAACATACTATGCACAATAGTAACACTCCTGGCCCTGAAGAAGTCTGGGCTCTCTGAAGAAATTTAAACAGAAATTTCATCTAAAAGGTATGCAACACATTTCATTTTCAATTTCTATTTAAAAGCAATTTTTAAAATTGTATTCAAAAAAAGAAATGGAGGACAAGCACACACAGACAACTCTGAAGTGAAAATTCATGGTGGACCTGGAAAAAACATTACAGTCAACACCAAACAATGACGATTTTGTTTTCCATTTTTTTCTGTCAGTTGGAGATCTAGTTATGTATCCATTCAAAACAAAAGACAGCGTTAACAGAGAGCAGTACCAACCAGAGACAGGTTCTAATAGAGAAAAGCCAAGATGAACCACAGCAAACTATACCAGATTAAATCCGAGTGAAGCCTCCTCAATCACCATTCATCTATTCATTGGGTATGTAGTTCTGTTTCTTCATGCATTTCATAAACATAGAAAGCATATAAAAACTCCATCATGGTTGCAAATCACTTCATGACAAGTTTCCAAGGTGGCGGACCATGGGAGCACAGAAGTGTTACAAATGATACTGGAATTTTTGGTGCCCGTGAAAAATACTTCCCGCAAAAAATACTTGCTGGGATGTTTTAGTAACCATGTTAGTCCCAAAGCCACTTATTTTTTAGCGCATTTTTAACACAAATGAAGCCAGAACTTTTTTAAGCAGACCTTGGGCTACAAAATAAATTGTAGCTAACAAAAACAGCCATAATTCCTCAAGAAGTTAGGAGAAAGGGGGAAAATCAGCGAAAAGTAGCTGACCCAATCAGTGCATTCTTGCGCCTCAGAATAAATGATTAGAAAGGGCAACATTTACAAAAGCTGGTCCTTCCTGGTTGGCGCTAGCAATTGCTTTGATTGGGAATCTACCAACTGAACGTTCATTGATCCAGCATGACGGGTTCAGCTCTAAATGAGGAGTATGATTTTACAAGCATACAAAGACGATTTCATCAAAAATTTTTATGCCAAATTTAACCATTCTAGATTTTCATTCTTAGAACTTCGCTACTTCAGACAATACAGCCGACTAGCTTCTGACAGAATTAGTAATTTAAAACCAAACTGTAAAAAGTCAATCCTCTTCTCAGCAGAGAGGGCTGCGTTTCTGAAACAGGCTGCGTCTTTAAATACTGCTTGGAAAGTCAAGCTGACAGAAGAGCTGAGGTGAAAGCAGACGGGATACCGACACTTGGGCGCGCACGAGGCACGAATGCCCCGGACACTGACATGTGGCCTGATGCCAACGTAAAGCCCCAACGTTCCCGTGGGTCGTATCTCTCCGTGAACATCTCTCCCAGCCTGCTCCTTACCATGCCACTCATCTGCCACCCTCCATCTTCCCTTGGGGCTGATGAGCAATGTGACAGCCCACTTCACTGGCAGGATGCCATGGGGCAGCACGCCACGACACACACATGTAATCCCGGCTGCTGGCATGTGGGCTTAATGACAGTCAGGTTTTTTTCATGGGGGTTATATGTCATGACCCAAGGAAACACTGATCAATGCAGTTTGGAAACGATGGACATTGTTGGGGTTAGACGCTTACTGATAACATTGTTCTGCAGCAACATACCAGCAGGGATTACAGAATACTGAAGATATTATATAAAGCAAGATGTGGTTCAACTACAGTCATTCTTTCAGATTTCATAAAAAAAAAATCCAATTTTATGCTAACAGAAAAAGAAAAAAAACGGATACGTGCAGTATTATAATCTAGAAGAAGAATCGAGACATCATGCATCTGTAGCCCCCGTGGCTGAACGCGAAACCTTAAATCCATTATCCATAAGAATCCATTCCAACTACCATGAAACTATTAAAAATACACCGTTCCTTGCCATATGTGATTTTCCCATCCCCCACAAGTACACAGAGCAGAAAGCAGACTGGCTTTTCATTAAAACGGGCCTGGATCCTGGCATTTTTCCACCATGGTTATATGTGCGCCGATGTGGAACGAGCTGTAAAGTTTGTACATTAAGCTCGCTGACACTGAGCACGGCCAGAGAAACACTGGCTCACGGCGAGGCCTTGGAGCCTGGCGTCAGCTGGCGGAGGTACACGGCACACGCAAGGTGCATATGAAAATAGTTTACAGACAACGTCATACTGATTGGGTGTTATACAACATCATAATCAAAAATACAAGCTATTTTTTGGGGAAAACGGGGAGGACTATAACCACAAATCTTCCATGAAGAAAATTTAGGACATATCTGGGATGAAGCATTAACAGCAAAAATAAGAAATGAAGTAGAATTTAGACATTTTCAACATTTTTCATATTTATTCGAGTGCATGTACCATTATTATATCAAATAACCAATTATAAACTGCATTGGGGGGGGGGGGGACTTGCCATTTTTTTTTTAAATAAGACTTAACTGCATATCATTCAAAATGATCAATATACTTTCGCTGGTGAGTCAGTTTAAAACTTGATTGCTTTGAATCAACAGCTCAATCAAGTCTAATTAAAATGTTCGGCTAGAACAAAATATGGCAAGAACAGTGGGTCACCGGGACCGTGGCTGACAGCCGCTGAGCCGCCGCAAATTCTAATTGCTGCTTCTTGTAAAATTATACTCATCTCACTGTGTGATGTCAGGCCCAGTGTGATCTCATCAGGGGACAGGCTCGGTTCTGAATGGGGAACACTTCCTCACTGAGAGGATGTTTTCATAATGTTTGCTCTCAGAACCTTCAGTATCTTAGTATAAAATTTTCAATGTAGCATAAGCAGTGTAGGTAAACTGTCAAATCATGTAAAGAGATGCATCTAGAATGTATGGATAATTTTTGCTTTTACGTAGGTCAACCATTTTTAACTGAATTTCCCCTGAACAATACGATGATATTTTGTATCTTTATCACTATTCTTTTAATGGATTATGAGAAACACACTCACATATGTACAAATTCAATTAAAAGTAACATTTCTCACCTGTCATAATTGCAAATACAAGAGTGGCCCTAAGATAACACCAACGGGCAAAACTGATTTTGCTGATGTATGACTTGTGTAAGATCTATGAAAGAGCAAATGTTCAAAACATCAAATAATAAATCAGAACCAATTAAATGAAAAAGTATTCTTGAAGAGGGCTGAACAGTTCAGAAATAATCTATAATGTGTTTTGGAACAAGGCAAAAAATTACCTGCTATACAACTTAAAATAAGATGGTTTAGATAAAATATCTGCTGAACAACTAAAACAGCCAATTCAGATTCCTACCATTAGCTACTCACTTTGCTTTGAATACAGATCCCACCATATCTCTCTGTGAACATTCTTCACCACACCTGCTGCTCCATTTATAACTCTGTTTTCATCAAGGTCATGCAGAGTACAGGAGTACCTGCACCCTGTCGCTACCAGGGGGTTTTGTAATCAGATAGGCGACACACAGATTTTCATTTATACCCATTTTAAATTCAGATAATGAATTTACACTCAGTTGGGACCTGCACATAATATATACATAGCATCACGGGTCAGATGAATCTTCCTATGCGACAAATAACCCCCAAAAAAACTACCTGAAATGAACCAATATTAGCTAACGAAGATTCACAATTTGGCTGCAGCGTAATAAGCTACTTTGGTGTTACTGGAATGGTTTTAAATTAAGCAGAGATACTTGGACAGCTGGCACCAGCTGAAAATAGCTATGCGAATATACCGCAGAGAGTGAAAGTAACCCGCCTGCCACTACCAGTGTCAAATACAAATCACTAAATCAATAAAACCACTCTTCGATAACTTCTAGAATTGAAAACAGGTATCCAAGAACAACCTGGAACTTCGCCCAAACCATCAAACCAAACACATCCAGGTTAAAACAGAACTGACTCTAATTAAAATCCTTGCATAAAAAACATTTCAACACTGACTGCTACTTCTGCTGCTTGTTATTCTGGAGATCTTACGTGATGTGCTGCTCCAGTTTGGGTGTGAGAAGTGAGGCACAGCCCTGCCCTCAGAATGTACGCCACTATTCATGTTATTTCATACTGTGCCTTTCCATGTACACCATTTTATCCTCCAAAGCCAGAGGTCTGGACAATTGATGGGCCTACTTCATCAGACTAGCTACATTGTGGAAATTTAGCACTCAACAGAAAGCAGGTAAACTGAAAATGATTTTTTTTGGGGGGGGGCAATGATTTTTTAATAAAAATCAATGCACACCAGTTACGATAAAACAATATGCATAATCATGCAGTGACAATGTATGGCAAAGAAATACTGCAACAGCATGCATAGACAACATGAAATCTGGAAATGCCCAATAAAAGCGGGGTTCATATAGACCCTAATTAGTGAAATTCATATTTACAATTTGAGGAGAGAGGACATATAACAGGGTTTCCCCAACCCAGTCCTCAGGTAACACTGGACAATCTACTTTCTCCTCCCTCCCAGCTCCCAGCCAATCAGGAACACAGAATACCTGGTACAGGTGTGCTGGGAGCGGAGAAGAAGCAAAAACGTGGACTGCCCGGTGTTCCCGGAGGACTGGGTTGGGAAACACTGACCTATAAAACTGTTCTCCAGCTCGGTCCTCGGGGACCGCTAGACAGTCTACATTTTTGCTCTCTCCTGCCTAGAGCCAGGAGCTGGGATGGAGCAAAAAAGTAGTCTGATGGTCCCCGAGGACTGGGTTGGGGAACCCTGCTATAAAAAGGCGTTGGAGTGCTTAGCTAAAAGGGCATTGTGACTAAATTTCCAGGACTAATATTAAGGTGGCTCGACTGGGAGACTGTGGCCTCGCAACTTCGAGTATGGGTCTGATTCCAACCCTGGCTGTGTTTGGAGTTTTGTTCATGTGGACTTCCTATCAGCACTCAAAAATGTGGAGTTAAAGCATCCTAAACTGCACACAGCAGACTTGCTTGCGTGCACTGATGACATGGACCGTCCCATGCAGGCTGTGCCCTCCCTTGAGGCTTCCTGGGACAGGCTCTGGAATAGTCACAGCTCTGCATTGGATGAATATGTGAATGGATAGAAATTAGTACTCATTTAACTTGACGGAAATGTTGCAACAATATCCAAAAGTTTACCAGCAACAACAAAAAATCAGATATTTCAAGCAAAACCTGAAAAACCTAAATAACCGACTGTGCCATGTCTCATTTTGTTTCGATAAACATTTTGACTGAGTGCCACGACCTCTAAAGAAAAAAAAAACCCTCTCATGTAGAAGGTACAAAAGCTTTATTTTTCTACCAACTTATTGACTGCGAAGTGACAAAATGGAGATATTGACCTGCATGCGGAACGGAATGAAAAAATACAGTACAGCATCTATTGAGAGCTCAAATTTACAGATAAATGGGCAGCGGCAAGTAGAGTGAAGATAATGTCATCAAAAGGTCTCAGTGGACGTTCAGCCTCCTACACACTCAAGTCTGCAGCAGCTGAAGCAACAGACTGGGACGGATCCCTCCGACAAAAAAAAGGTCAGTGCCAAAAACTGCGGAAACACGATCTGGAAAGAGCACAGAGAACAGGGATCACTACAACGGAAAACAAGATGGATAAACCCTATCAGAAAATGTGCTATTGTTTCCACATAGCCCCGCCTCTCGTGCTCGGTCACACTCCTCGAGTACTACAAAGCAGGCCAGCAGACTCGGCGATGGGAGGCCCGACCCGCAGAAACAGGAAGTGCGCACACACAGAACGAGCCACTTCCTGAATCTGCACTTCAAAGGGAGGGGAAGGATCTGCCTTGCTAAATGGGGGCCATTGCCTCAGAAAGCCAGAGCCCCATTTGCACACATAGCGGTAGCATTCGGATGGGGCAGGAGAGCTGCACAGCAGGGTCTGCCCTTTGTCACCATTATAGCTCCCACCCCCAAAAGGTTCAGCGGTTACCAGTCCGGTTAGTGGTGTTTACAGACATAACGACAAGATCACTGGCACTAGAAGCAAAGAAGACCTTCCATTCACACAGTTGGAGCCATTACAAGTAGCCGGATGGTGAAATTTCCCAAATATTTTGTGAAAAACAGGGCAATTACCATTTTCCATTTTATTTTTAATCTGGATTAAAGGAAAATCTAAGATTGCATTATCATATCTGTTAGTGTAAATACTGAATACTTAAAGGTTTGAATAATAGAGAACCAGGAAAGTGACAAATAGGCAGTACTCCAAATGTACAGACCAGCTCAGTGTAATCATGCCTGCACCTTTCATAACTGAAGGCTGTACAGTAAGAAACCACCTGACATCAGGAAAGTAGCAAAATACACCTGAATGCAGTACCGTGCCGTGGTGGGGGGGGGGGTGAACAAAATATCCAGGCAGACAGTGTCCAGATTCCTAATAAGAGCAGTGTAACGTAACTTACTGCTATGATACTTGTTACTATCATCTTCACACCAAGCCTGGTAGGGCATGTAAAAATATCCGATTCACAGGCCAAAAGAAGAATTTAGGCCAGTGCTCCTCCCTAGGGTGTTAATCCGATGCACAGAATGAGCGTGTGAAATGAAGATGCTCGTGTTGGGGATTTCAATTTTAATAGCTTTTAAAAAAAATAAAATGAAGGGACTTTCCTGTAATGTCATTTTTTATTTAACAGGTATGCCCACTGAACATGCAACATGAAAGCACCTCACCAGGTACTGTAACTAGTAGCTGACATACATAGCAACCATGTGCCACCATGCATTACAAGACACTGACTTGTTGCACAACACATAGGTGAACATACAAGCTTCACACGCACACACAAAACGTGGGATTTAAACCCCCAGCCCTGGAGGTGTGAGCCACAGACAGGGGTACCCACTGAGCCAGTACTTCTTCAAGATTTCTATCCTTATAAATAGATCAGGACAAAGCAATTCTAAGAGGCAATGAAAGGAAATACCAAACAGGCAATGGCTGCATGCTGGTTGATTTTGCTTGACTTTACAGTGGATTGTCCACACCCTCCATCTACATTCCTGGGCATTCAAGTTATTGGCACCTAAAGCACACGTAAAAAAATCATGGTGTGCTGCAAATCCACATGAAATCGTGATAGCCTACAGGATTTTTCCACATCTGTAAGAAATACATGTGGTGAGGTCTAGCGTTTCAAATGCCACATCTCGGTTTCTCTGTTCAAAAAGTTCACCATCACCAAGTGACAACGAAAGGACTAAATACTACTGACAGCACATTCTGCTTTTAGGCAACATCTAAAATGCCTGAGATATATGAACCCAGAAGTGTTCAAAAACATTGCCACCCAAGTCACACCAATTTATAACGAACAGGAAAGATTAAAACACAAAAATTGAATAACTAGACAAGCACTATAAATTTACTTTCCACCTAAGGGTACAGCTAATATGACCTTTTATATAAAACACTTCATTCACACATTATTTTGTGGTTTAGCTAACATTTATCAAGAGCAATACAATTGTCCATTTTCACAGGCAATGTTTTTTTCCCCAGAGAAGCCCAATTGATTAGCAGTGTTTAGGGCTGCAACGATTCATCGAGTAACTCAAATAACTCGATTACAAAAAATCCTCAATGCAAATTCTTTCCTTCGATGCTTCGTTTGATCCACACGACTATGTGCTGCTTAGTGATCACCGTGTTTCACACGGAGGATTATTACTGCTGCACAGTGTGCTTACGCTGCATTCTGTGTAGCAGAGCGGTAGAAAAATAGAGTGGCGAGGCTGTACAGATCAGGCAGCAACCAGGCTGTACAAATCAGGTAGCAACAAGCCTGTACAAATCGGGTAGCGACATCAACATTCCCATAGGGATCCATTCTAAAAAAAATGGCGGAGAAAACTTCTGAGTCATGGAGATGGCAAATAGTTCCAAACATTGACATTCACGGCATAGAATCACGGTCATTTCCATTGCTAATTACCAAGCACTTTAAGCAGTATATTGATAAAATAACATTAAAAAGTTAATACAATAGCTGTCATTAAAATATTGTTGTTTTTATATGTGCGCAGCATTTGCTGTTAATGGTTATCATAAATAATAGTTATGACCGAAGGTAGCTTAGCAGCTACCGAGGCTAAGGTCCCCATTGATTTTAAATTGATTTTGTCAGTGACTGCTGATGCAGGGTAACGTTACATATTAAGTTGTTCTGGTTATCGGCTTCATAATTACAGTTAGCTGCACTGCTACCATGTTAATACAGCTGATGAAAATCAGTTGTTTACAGCTCACCCCATGTCACATGGGTAAATGTAAAGTTACTACCAAATTTATATCAAAATAGCTTAAATTTTATGGTAATTTGCCAAAAAAGTGTTGCAGTGAAGTCTGCATTATTACATGAGCTTTTTAGGTGCTGTATTTGCAAACAGCACTCAAACAAAAAAACTTTTTTTCAGGTTATTCTATCTCACCCATGTTGAATTACTTAAAATATCATTATGTATGCAGTTTAACCATTAAAACCAACGACTTGTACATTTTAAGAGATGTCTTTTTTCCACTTTTGAGTAGTTACTATTGCACTTTAATAAGAAGAGTATTTCTTATCCGATTACTTGATTAATTGTTGGAATATTCGACAGAATACTCGATTAAAATAAATCGATAGCTGCAGCCCTAGCAGTGATCCAGCTGTTTCAAGCGCAGCCTGGCTGAAAGTCATACTAAGCAAGCATGCAAAGTAAATAAAGGTAATTTTATCTACCATTTAAGGTTGGGCATGGCAGCATGTTTCATACTAATTGCTAACCCTAAATTCACTAAACATACTTGAGCTTTCAGCAGTTCTCTGAAATCTCTACTTTTTTTGTTTCAGGTCAGCGCCGTTTGTCAGTGTTTCTGCACACTGGCACACGTTCGCACATTGCATTTACCAGCCAATCACTCGCTGTGTTCTAAGGTTCACAGCAGAAAGGCAAACAAAATTCAACCCAATTCAGGTCATATCATTTGTGCATGTGACTGAAAGACTTCTATGATTAATGAGGAGCTGTGCATATTGTGTATGCAAATTCAACAATTTACTTGGCCCACCTGTCTGAGCCAGGGCTATCAGGTAATCAGCAGCTATGACAACATAAGCAAGGTTTTTAAGTCTTAAAGCAGCCAAGACTGCTACTGCACAACATAACTCAACTGCAACTGTCTGAATGATACAATGACCTCATCTACAACAATCTAAGACGCAAGACCTTCTAATAATTATCCTAATTAAAATATATTCAAATTCTGAAGAACAAAAAAAGACAAATTTAAATTAAAAGGATTTTACATGAAAAGGAGCAGCCTGCAGCATACAGATTGTATATATGGACTATTCACCGTAAGGTTGTTGTTCAAGTCCATGCAATACCTTTGAGTATTAATAACAATAATAATAACAAATGCGTGAGGAACCAAACAGGAAAGATGTTTTGCACAATTCCAGGCTTTCTAGGGTTAAAAGAATCCGATTTGGATTTTGTTGGGGGGGGGGGGGGTCTACATCACATTATTCATTTAGAGCATTTCCTGGTTGAGTACTGTGGGTGTTGTGCCAGCCACATAATGTGCTTGCCACTCAGGAATAGCAGACAGTTAAAGAGGACCCATCCAACTATCACATGGCAGCAGACAAAACCACTAATTATACTAGTGTCCTTTCAGTCAAAATTTAATCCAGGACTCACATTTTATTCATTCAACTTCAAGTAAAATATCAGGACAAGATTTTCCGAGGCCATTGTCGTCTGCACATCAAAATATAAGGAAATATCAAATCAGAGCCTGAGGTTATGAAAAAACTTTTTAAAGTCTCACTGTATTTGTTTCCAATGACAAACGGGACACCTGTCACCTGAAGCTCCCTGACCGTCTCTGAAAGCTTAATGGGGGGCATCACAGTAAGCCTCCTCTGCCCGGCCTATGCCCTCTTGCTGGTACTCACAGTGGGATGTGCCGCTGCTCGACATCCACCTTGGCCAACTCCTCCTCCTCCACGTCCGTCTCCCCGCCTGAGCTGCTCTCGGTCACATCCGAGTCAAAGGCATCCTCGGCAGCACATAGCAGCGTGCTGCTGCTCAGGACGAAACGCTCAAGCTCGGCAGAAACAGCGCCATTCTTCAGGAACGAGCCAAAGCCATCTGCTGGCCAGCGCTGTGCCACCTCCTGGCGCATAGCAGCGTGGCCGCGGTGACGCGGGATATCTGACTTGTTCAATGCGCTCTGCAAGAAGCCGCCCAGCTGCTGCTGGACGTGGCGCTCCACCTGTTTGGCCTGCACCACCTGCAGCCGCTTGCAGAGACGGTGTAGCTGGCCCTTGATCTCATTCTGCCGGCTCTGGCTCTGCAAGGTTCTGTCTGAAATCTCGAGGTCCAGACTGTGTGGGGGAAGAGGGAATGCATTGGGCGTGGTCTGTCTGCCACAGGTCGCTCCACTTTCATCCGCGGAGAGCGACGGATGATGTTTGGACGTCCTCTCTGTCGAGTGATCAGGGGCCACGTCCACAGAGGGCGAGGGCAGATCCGTCTGCTCTGGGCCATCGCCTGTAGAAACGTCTGTGGGTTGCTGCTCTGCTCCCCCTTTGTGCAACACGTAAGCCACCAGGTCACTCTTGCGAGCCTCCGTCGTGGACGGCAGAGGGGTGTCCGGGCTGACGGGGGCTCTACCCCCATTCACTAACGAAGCACAGTCCTGTTCGGTGCTGGCAGTGGCCAGCTTCTTGGTCAGGCCATTGACGGGGACTTGGGGGGCGGCAGATTGGGCGCCGGCACTCACAATGCCCTTTGGCTGGTCAGCCGAACGCTCCAGAGTCTGCTTTCTGGGTAAGAAGTCATCGCCGCTGAAATAGGGAGACTGCAAGATGCCGTGGGTCTTAAGGACCGACTGCTTGAGGAGGACGCCTTGAATCTTGAGGGAGTCTTTTGTGGAGGTGACAGAAGTCATGTCAGAGCACAGGTATGAGGTCACTAGAGGCTGCAGCTTGCCCAGAGCGGTGGGCACGGTCTCGGCATGGGGCGGTTCCTCCTTTTTGCCGCCGCCCCGGAAGTCCCGGGGGCACTCTTCGCTCGCAGGGAGGGAGGGACGGCGCTTGACGGAGCCATTGCTGGCGACGAGGATGTTGTTGGCGTTGCTGTTGTTCTCCACGCTGCCCGGCGAGAGCGTGGAGGATGGGGGAGCCAGTTTGAAGCGCATGTGGTGAGCTTCGGCCGGCGCGTCGGTGAGCGCGGGTGCCATCGCAGCCATGCAGTGCAGGGAGATGGGCGCGGCGGCCTCTCACAGTGCTGAGGCCAGCACCACACCACCCACCTACTGCCCCACCAGAAGACAGCCTGCCAAGAGATGAGGGCAAAAAAAGAGATGACTGTTAACCAAAAGGTCCCATCAAATTTTGGATTTTATTAGTCACCTGCATTACCACAACTGACCAATTAATGCACAGGTAAGGGGTGGGACTTCCTCCTCACGAGGTTCATCTCCACCGCCCTGACCAATCACAGGGACCTGACGAGGAATCGCAAAAGGGTGCCGCAGGTGCA
Source organism: Petrocephalus sullivani (assembly GCA_026780845.1). NCBI lineage: Eukaryota > Metazoa > Chordata > Actinopteri > Osteoglossiformes > Mormyridae > Petrocephalus > Petrocephalus sullivani. The sequence goes on from JAODKM010000043.1 coordinate 12,114,308, forward strand.
TGAGAACTAATCATGTTCAGCGTGACTAGCTGAGTGACTCACCATTTAACAAGCCCTGTATCTGTAACGAGCTCTGTACCCCCCCACCCCCGACTCTGCAGTGTACTTAGCTAATCAAGGCAAATTTAACAAGGGTAAGTGAGGCCAATGGTAGCATTGGGGCATCGGACAAAAATAGGCAGGACATCTCAAATTTTATATCAAAGAGCCCAAAAAAATTGAGACATGGGGTGAATTGTGATGAATTAATACAAAGTGAAAAACACTACATACAAATTCTAATGTGTAAATTAACATTCAACTCCCAGTTCCTACTAAGACAGCTGAATTTTTTACCACCAAAACCCACAGGGTCATTTTTCCTCGTCAACAATGACATGACTGAATCTCCATTATCTTTAATGAGATGAACAGCCAGTCATATGGAGAAAACATCATGCTGCAAGTTGCATGATAAATGCAGCGCCAAAGGAACTGTGGGAAATGAAGTTCTCTCTCTGCAAAAAGACACTCCAGCACTTCTACATTTCTCTAAAGGCAACCTTCAGAGCACATAAACAGAACTGAAGAAGTGCTAGCACCACCACACTGGAGAACTGTTGGAGCCAATCAATGCCTTTGCCCTTTCCACCAAACTGGCATTAGACATTTAAAAATAACCACACTGACAGCATTTAGGAGTGAATCTTTGTAGTATTAGTTATGTAAAACAAAGCTGGCTGACTACACTTAGCAGCCAAGCTTACAAAGTTATTCTTCCCCTAAGCTGGGTATTTTACTTCAGAAATGATGGTTAATCGTGATGCTGAAGGGCGCTTACTGGGATATGACCCTTGGGTCATGAGCTCACACCCCAAAACAGCTACACCATCACCTACAGAAAGTAGTAATTATTTATTGAGCCCAAGAGGGCCCTTGACACTATGTTCAGACTCTTCTCAGATGGAATTCCCCTTTAATGTTCTTGTTCTCTTCCAAACTTGACTCCTGGTTACCTAAACTAGCAGAGTGAGCCCTGCACAATAATACTCTCATCCTCATGGAGCTTTGGAAGCCCAAAGCCACCAAGCCACTGCAGTGCAGATGGAAACTGTAAACTCAATGCAGGCATGCATCCACCTGCCTACAGCAGAAATCATGGAATACTGGCAAATCTTTGCATATTCAACAGCTGGAGCCTAAAATGACAAACGGTGTTTTCTGGGATTTTCGAATAGAATCTTTCAAGAATTGATTAATCAAATCAAGCAAAAATGACGATGGGTGTATCGGCCTGTAAATACTACGCCATTTAGTAGTATGTCTGAATTGGGGTGCAATGCTACACAAAGTTTCCGAACCTCATTTCAAACGGTTCAGGGTTTGGTGCAAGTTTGGTACTGCAGGGAAATCTGAATTGGTTCTGAAATTATTACTCAAACGGAATACACAAACAACTGCCAAATAAATGGGGAGAGTAACTTGCAGAGTCTGTTTCTGCCCTACTACAGTCGTACATACCCAGATGATGTCGTCTCAAATGAGTTGGCGTGGTGGATGTGTTTCAAGCAACTTATCAGTTCAGTAGAACAGAGATGACATGGACTTGGCCTTAACTTCTCTCTCGTTGGTGCCATTTATTATGAAACCAAAACTTTCCCAAACTGCCATTTACGACTGACTAATGAGACAGTAACCAACTTACAGCCACGATTACCATAAATATTTTCTGTGTCGAACATCTACTTGTGAATTTAAGTTCCACCCATGTGAAGAAGCATTTGTTTCATCATGATGTAACTGAATGGCTCATGCCAGCAGGATCTCCAGTCTCCCTCCATCTCTGAACTGCTCCAATCCAAAGAACTACCTGAACAAGGAAGATTTGCATGTCCCTTAGCTTGGTTAACGTGTCGTTTTTGTGGTGAAGAAATGAAAACCCTACTGCCTGTGGAACTTTACGCAGGCACGCGGGGAGGGGGGGGTTCTTACAGTCATGGTGGACAGCGCAATAAAAAAAAGGCAGAGTTAATTACAATGCACAGCACTTCCTCCACAATCCCAACCTCCTACAGTGAGAGCTTGGAGTCAGAGGGAAAAGGAAACCTCTCACCTCACCCTCAACAAAAACTCCCAGTACAGCCAATGGAACAGCAGAACCAATGAGAACAGCAAAACCTACGAGTTAGCACTGCCTTCTGCTCACAACTCAAATGATCAAATCTGGACTGTTAGTCATGTATCCAATGCTTTGACATCATAGAGAAACTATAAGCTTTCGAATGGCACTTCCATAATTACAATGTAAATCATATATGAGTTTATATTATATTATATAGGGTATTTTGTTAGACAAGTGGCAAAATCACTGTCATACAGTTTGAACACAGGGGCTATAACACTGAAGTATACAGTCTTTGTTTGCTGGGTGCCAGGTAAAGCATATAGAAAGCATAAAGTATGGGAAATAATTTCAACTGAACTGGTACTTTGGTAACACTAGTTTTATATCATATTTTCTAGAGGTAGTTTTATACCTTGACTTTCAGATGAAATATCTAATATTTGCATGAGAAACTTGCAATGTTTCAATAATAAAAGCCAAGTGCACCCACTGAGTTCATGTTTACCATTTAGCATATTACTCAACTCTGGTACAACATGCAGTGGAGGGTCATTGTATTCCAACTGACGAAGAGCGACACCATAGCTGTTATTCGTTTTCTATAATTTCTGTAGAAAGTTTCTTCCCAACACATATATGCTTCTAGTAATAACTTTTGGGATAACCTTCTCTGAACATCAGAACATCCCTTTGTCTGGACTAGCACTGGTCAGAAACTCCATCCAACAGTAAGGATAATCAGTACTAGCAGATGAGTTAGGATGCTATGATTGATCATAAAAACAGCAACTGTGATGCTTTGTTACTGGATGCTGTGCATTGTTGTTATGAAGTATATTTAACAATGAATCATTGTAAATACTGAAATCACAATCAAATGTAGCTGAATCAGATAAAGAGATGAGCTGGGGTGCCTACAATGTGCTTGAGCACAAAAAAGGGACTCCAGGTAGGACAGTCATAAATTTTTTAGGGCATCATATGACAGTTAAACGCTAAGCTCACAAGAATCAATGGCTGCTAACTTTTTACTGAGGACAATCCGGACATTGCTAGATGTATATGGCTGATGAAAACTGGCATGGTGGCAGTGCACAAAGAATAAGCAATATCAACACAGGGATTTTTCAAATCATATCATAGCATCAACAAAATGACTGATGTTAAGATGGCAAGAACAGCAGTCTACACTGGCAACTAGTTCTAGAACGGAACAAGCAGCTGAAAGAAAGCTACGGGAAAAACCATATGAAAAACGTCGAAAAAAGAACAAATATCCAATGACAGAGTAGCACAAAAGTCTTTTATCAAGTCCATCGAGATATTCTGTTTTACCTGCAGTTTATCTCCTTCAAAAAATTTTATATTCATTACTGCTGGGAACAAAATTATACTCTGTATAAAAACAGCTCCTAGTAGGGTGTCTGGAAATACAAATAAGTAACAATTTCCATGAATTTTCTTAATGCAATACTTTGCTAATTACAAACAGCCAAGCAAGCTGTTGTTCTCTGTCAGACTCCAAGGTCCTTTAAGACTGTAAATTTAATCTCTTTAAAGGAAAGGGAGGACGAGAGAATGGTCTGGCCTAGGCGGGCATATTTGTCTTATTGTGCTGATCGTGAAATTCTAGCGTAGACGGAGGTAATGCTGCTATCTGATGTGCAATAGACCTGAAAGCAATGGCACATGATGCCTAGTGATGAAGGGAGCTGGACTCGTGACCATGGAGCTGCATAGTCAATGTATATGGGCAAATTATCTGGGGCCAAACATCCATCCATCCATACCCATATATGTAGATGGTAAAAGTGCAGAAAATTACATTGAAATTCTATGTTTTTGGCCTGGGGGGGAGGCAGAGTACCTGGAGGAGGAGGCAGAGTACCTGGAGGAAACCCCATGACAACATGGGAAGAACATGCAAACTCCACAGTCATGGTGGAGACTCAAACCCTGGTCACAGAGGTGTGAGACAACAGCGCTAACCATTACACCATCGTGCCACCCCTGGGGCCAAATATATTCAATACAACCATAATAAGCTGGAAAGTCACTTTGCATAAAGCTGCAGCTAAACAGGAAATAATAATTCTAGCCCATCCATCCAGACTTAACACCCCATATCCAGGCAATGGAGGCAGTGCTAAAGAAATAACTACGAAAATAATTAAATGAAATCAATGCAGCACATCAAATTTGGAACAATGTGGGAGTACATTCTGCAGTAAAGGCAGACATAAAATGTTGTGAAGGCTAAAATCATCAAGAACAAAATCTCTGCAAAAGGTTTTAGTTGATAAGTCAATAAGGCTGGTAACTTTTAGCATCCAAAAGCCACAGTGACTTGTTTAAAGTCTACCCTCTACCCTGTCACTCACTTGTCACAAAAGGTCCTAATGAAATAAGTGTTCCAATGTAAGCAATATACTAAAAATGTTTCATTTTTTAAATGTTTACTGGAATTTTTGTTGAACTACCAAATCCGTGTACTGACTACATCAACTTATAGCACATAAATTAAATACAGAGTATCTTCTTCTGCCACCTAATTTCACATCTGCTTGCAAAACCAGAACAAGGTCCAAGGCTATAAAACCTACTTTTTCTCTCACAAGAGATATTTCTCATATATAGAAATAAACTGCCCACACCCACCCCAATAAGGTGCTAAACAAGCAGATGTATTTTACGTTTGACATCAGAGAGGAACCAAGTGAAATTCTTTTAAGAGCTTCAATCATACAGTCTACGTAAAACTGCACTTTTTTGTACCTTGGCTAAAAAATCATTTTAGCTTGCAGGATGGAAAAGAGCATTATCCATAAAGGAGGAGTATTAACTGTCCCTTATGAATTAAAATAAGGTCTGCAGGCATTCACAGTAACAATACCTTTTCTTGTCTACTGTAGCTAGACTCTTCAACAGGCAAACCACGGCAGCACCAACAGGTGTACATGTCTGCTTCTACAGAAGACTGCCGTCACTTTGAGATTGTTCAAGACCCAGGAATGAAGCAGAATGACTACGCATCTGCCAAGAATTTCTAGATATGTATTACACTACACAGTGCAGTAAAAGACCTCTGTCGTGAGACTGCGAGATGCTCACCAGATGACCTATAAGGTGCACAGTTTCAGTACAGTATCCAGTGGCCTAAATGTTAATACACAGAGAAATGAATAGTAAGAGTAGCATTAGCCAGGTACTGAAAACCAGGTAATTTTAAACCAGTACTGTAACTGGAATTGTTCTACACGCTATATACATTCACCACGGGGCGTGTTCTCCGTTCTTCAGGCTACTCTGTAAATCCTTCTTCTTCTTAAGCCCAAAATGGATAAACCTAGGGAGAGTTTGACTGTTTGGGGCAAGCAGCAGGATATGTGGGTGTTGGAAGGGTCAACAAACAGGACTGAATTTTAGTATGTTGACCCAGCACTATCAAAAAAGAAAGAAAAAAAAAAACGCCCATGCTACGATTTAAGAGGGAAATGTCACCATGGCCTTACACAATGCCTTTCACACATCAACAGAATTCCTGGGCAGCAGGACAGCTGAGGATGTGACTTGTGTGGGGAAAAAACAATGTGTAACACACAATATTTCATGTTGCATGGTATGTACTTGAGCATTAATTGTAACCACAACCTGGCTATTACCACCACTTGAACATGCAGAACACTTAAAAGTTTGCAAGTAAAACAATTACGACTTCCCCAGAGTAAACTATAACATAAAAGTATATGTTTTATAGATTAAGACAACTAAAATGAACAGAAAATTTCAATTATGACTATGTAAAATATTCTGCAAGACCAATCTGCACTAACCAGACCTCACACATCATAAAACAAAATTATACAAACAAACATTATTAAGTCTTCTTTCGCTCTGCTTAACAGTTACAGGGCCTGTATAATAAGACACACAGCCCAGTGAGGGACCGTGAGGCTAAAAGCTTTCACTTCATAAAGCTCATCTGTACACCTACACCAAGGACAGGGCCATCTGTGCCTTGTACACTGAGGACACGACACTGAGATCCATCCATTTCTGGGAATCCCCCTACAATTCAGAACTTGCCAAACCAAAATTCAAGGATATGTAACACAGGCTGCTTAAACCCATACTTGTATAAAAGAATAGGAGCTTTGAGCCTCATCTCACTGACAAGTCACTTTATGGCGAGATCATGGCCAAGGCTTGATCCTGCTGGAATTCAGTTAAAATATTTGCAAAAGGGAAGGACAGCAACTAGTGTGTTAAACCAGCATAGCTCCTAAACCTAAATGACACTGCCTTTTGGAAACTCAGTCACAATTACCGGAAACTGGGAAATTGGGAATAAACAAAAACAATCCAATTCAATTCAGGAAAAGCAATGTCTGCTTTCCTTATAGGCACGTTCTCAATATTACAGATCTTCCAAACTACATGCTGACTTATAGTAAGAATAATAGTATCTATATCTACCCCCCATGTTATATAATATGTTACAAACAAATAATATTGTCAAATAGACCGTCAGATACAAATAGGATTTAACATGTTATAAATAAGGACAGGGACCTAAAAACTGACAAAATGTATCGTTTATAGTTAATTTATATATAAAACATCTTACACGCACCCACACAGAGGTATCACGTTGTAAAGAACCACATATCCTACTGAAATCCTCAGCTGCAATTACGCAATTCACTTTGTCACATATTAATACAACTCTCTCCTTTGAAACACCAGATTAACAAACACCATTTATCGTGAGATTTCTAAACTGCAGGCAGAAAGCGTTCATTTCCTGCACAACTGAGGCAGTGAGATACAGCCGGGTATATTTAAAAATGGTTTAATGAATTCCCCGGGAACAAACGGCGCATGTTTTACACGGCCGTACTTCTGCTTGCCAGGCGAACGGGCTCCAGCCTTGGGCGTGTTGAGGTGACTGATAAGACACTTCAAGCCAAAATTCATTCGCAAATGTGGCGCAAACGTGGCGCCTCAAAGTCTTTGCGCCATTGTGATCATCGGCGGTATCTGCATGACTTGTCTTTCATTTGCGGAGTTGGCTTAGTTCAGAGAGATCCAGCCCTTTCCAGGTGGTTTATCAGGGCGACTATCCCGTGTAAAATACAACAGGCAGCACACCATCAACTTTAAAACCTAAGCAGATGCACAAATTACACCCTTTGCGTAGAGTACCAAAGGAAACCGCTCGGGCAGTCCGCTGCCTGCCTTTTTTTGTTCATATATAAAAATTACTTTCGCCATGTTGCGTGCGTTAACCCAGAGACATGCATCAGGCTAAATACTCATTTTAACGTTTTCAAGGACAATGCTTTTTTGGAAACACCGTGGGTCTAAGCCAGCCGCACGCCGAACGCACGGTACGGAAAATAAAGGGGAGCAAAAGCTGTATTTAAAAAAAAAAAAGCTGCGACTCTTACTTTCAGTAAGTTTGTTAGCGTTGCGCCAATTAGCATAAATGTAGGGACCTGACAGAAGGACTAAACGGCACGCAAAGCGCTCTAGTTTAAAACTGGACACTGCTAGCTAGTTAATAGCAAACTAGCCAGCTACAGAATAACCATTAAGGCCGAGCAAGAAACGACGTAGGCGGCTATGTCGCTCCAATAAGTCAAAGAACAGCCCTGCTACGCGAATAAGATTAATCTGCTCGGCATTTTAAGTGTTTGCCATATATATAGAGCCTGCTCGGTTTAAAGTAACAAAGAAAAAAAGGAGGAACATACCACGTGATGAGTAACAGAGTCCGAGGAAATTGAACAAATCCCCGCAGTTTGGACGAAAATAAAAGCATACACAAAAAATTAAAAATGTAACGCAATGAAGGCGCAAACCCCTCGCCAGCAGGATCCGTATATAATAGGTGGGATTTCAGCAGCGGCCCGTTGTTGCTCTTCGAGTCGCGAAATGGGCGAAACAACGAGTAAGAAATCGAGTTAGATGGCTAGATAGCTAGCTAGCCTGACAAAAGAGGCGGAAAAGAGGGCGCTTCTCGGCCCGGGCGCGATCCTAGTTCAACAGCTTTATTTCCTTTTGTTTTCGATTTTTAGAAAGTCTCGTCTCCCGAGCCGATCTGGTGCCCTTTCTTTCCCGGTTTGCGTGGGTTGTTTTTTTTTTTGTTGTTCCTGGGGGGAGCGACGCTCGGAAAATGGCGGCTCGCTCCTCTCCCTCGGATTTCGAGACTGACAAACACGGAGCCGGAGAACAGTAGCGCCGCGGCGGGAGACATTCCTCATACTCGCCGCTAGAGCGAGGAGCCAGCGAGGAGGGAGGGAGGGAGGGAGGGAGGGAGGGGGCGCAGGCGCGGAGGCGCGGGCACGACGCGGCGCGATGCGGCCCGCCGCCGACAGGGGGAGCCCGCCCGCGCGCGTGCAGGCCGCGCGTAAAACGACGCCGCGTTTGACAGCGTCCGCCACGGTGACGCTGACATCGATCGTTCTGCGCATGCAATAGCAAGCCAGACCCTGAATGCTATTACTTTTGTCTATTGTTTCATCTGTGAAATGGACGCGCTCGCCACGGCGCCGGAAGGAAGTGGCTCGTATTATCACAAGGCACATGAACCACCTTAGTGCTGCGCGACCTGCGCAACAAAATAACCTTAAAAAAAAACTTATTCTTGTTAATTCTTGCAAGTTTATTCGAGGAGGGCTTGGCTAACCATGCTGTGTATGTAAGTGTCCCCAATTTGCCAGCTAATAGGGATGTGTCAATAGGTGAAAATAAATGCGACTTCTACCGGTAGAGGGAGCTCGACATCAGAGCGGTTACTGCAGTGGCCCACTGCTGTCATTGCGGGAGCACCACGGGACAGTGAAAAGCTTCAAAAGGCAACAGAACCCTGCATACCTTTTACCTAAATGCAGGAGATGCGCCATCTGGTTGCAGACAGCCACTATACATATGTCATGACGGTCAGACATTGTTTTTTCCATCATACAAGAGGCTCAACACTAGTTTATCCATTTAAAGAAGTTCCTAGCTTCTACCTTTACTAGATTAAGATGGTAGCAACATCAAAGTGTATAAATTCTGATTAAACTGAAGTAAACTGAACTGATGTTTAATGTACTCTGACATGAAGAAATATTCAGTTTATTTAGGCAATATTAACAGCATTATGTTTTCATGATTTATTAGTTGGAAGAAAAAAAACAAAAATCCAATCATTTTTCAGGATGACTCTGCTAAGATTTCCCATTCAAATGCTACACAGATTATTTGAATGAACATGCATAATGAAACTGCATTTTTTATGTTCTCTGTAATGAAAAAAATCCCCCAATTATTCAAAAGAATGAACAAATATTTAACAGTAAATTTGTGCTCAGTAAAATGGCTAATATAAACACCTACATTACTGAATACAACCCTTTAACTTCTAAAAATTCCTAGTTTGATTTCAATATTTAGATAGTGGCACATTACATATGACTGATTTCTGTTGCCAGTCAAGCCTAACTGAGCAGCTAAATTTTGAACCTAATGTATTAAATCCATATTGTTCCGGTTTGGTTCCTTCATGTCCTAATGTGGTCCCTTTCCTATTTACATTTTATAAAGATGCACTGCACAATTTCAAATACTGGGAGGAAAATAAATGTAATGCCATTTTCAGAAGTTTAATAGTCTTAGTAGATTTTTGGTATTGGCTGATGGGGTTTATCAGAAATTCAAAAAATCTAAAATGCATCAGCCTCTGGTGTTTTAAGTAGCATCACAGCTAATTTCTTTTAATGATGTACTCTATCCAAATAATTAAAAAAGATACAGACTGTCTGCTTATGCGTTTTATTGAATGTTTTGCTAAAAAGATACTGTTCTGTTTATGAAAGATTTATACTGAATGGACATTGTTGACATTAGCATTTGAAATATCTTATTGGATAAAAAACACTCCCATTACTTCAGAGTCCCCTGTTCATCCATTAATTGCTCAGAAGCCTGTATTCTCTGTAATGCTCTGTAAAGATTTAGACATTTTTAGGATGAAAAAAGGCTACTTTTGAATTTGCCAGTTTTATGGACGCTTACTGAATGTCCCCAAATTAAAGGTAGTGGCATCTCTATTCGTTTCTCAGTGTCCCAGAAATCCTCAGTGAAGCAGTTTTCTGTATTCATCAGAAGTCTTGTAATGGAGGTTGTCATTAAATTTGTTCCAGCTGTCTGACCAATGACTCTCATTAAAAAACTAGAAATGCAGCTCTTTTTCCAGCCTACATTACCCTGCCGTTTAAGAATTAGCACTAGACCTCAGTCAGATTTTTTTATGTATAAAGGACAGCTGAGCTGTAACATTAACTTGAATTGGGTCCTATTTTTGCAAACCATAAAAAAATACAACCACTTACCCAGGAAACGTTATAAACACCAATGCATCCTGAACTTGCTAATCAATTTCACCATAGCAATAATATTTGAGGGATTTGATTACATTTGAATGTAAGTAATTATTAATAAATATTAATAATACACCTAGTACTCCAATACTACTTCACAGCATAATATAACTTTTCTTTGGTACTGATGTTTGCGTAGAGTTTATTAAACGGTGACCTCTGTAATCTATGGATATTTTTCAGATTATGCAAAAATGTGCAAATCTGGGAAAACATATGATCTGTTGTTCCTCAAATGTACTCATTCACATGAATCTGATTAACCACAACGAGAACGCTTTACAGTTAGATTTCAAAGAGACTCATACCTGTGTAGTCTAGCAGCCATTGCCTACTGGTTTAAGACCAAATTCAAAATCAATCCAAGAATATGTGTTGCAGTCTTCCACAGAAATCACTCCCACATGCCTGAGGAAAAAGTCAGTATTAGTAAGTTTGTAAATCAACTTATTCAGCTTCAACAATGAAAATGTGTTGCATATCAGAGGAGTAAAGTTATAGCCAGTGATGGCTAGCTACTTTTAGATTAAGGTCAGCTGAGCTACCTCCCAAAACGGTGTACTGGTGTAGGGCCAGCAAAGACCAGTCGTGTTAAGTGTTCCACATATTAATTCAAATGCAAATTCACTGTTCAAATGTACTCTGTATTGCTGCAGCTAGCAATAAACGATAGTTGACAATTGAGCCTATCACTCAAAATAAGCAGTTCTAATTGATTTTCAAAATCAAGATTTCAGAGATATTTCATTTATTTGTTAAATATGATACATGAATTGGCATATTAAAATTATTTCGTAACGATATTTAGCAAACAGTGTGATTTTAGATTTGGGAAATAACGTTTTCCGTTTTGTTGCTGTACAAGCTTTTAGCTTAAATTTGTTTCTCTTTTTTTTTTGGCATAATTCCGAAGCTTCAGTATTTTTCACGTTCGGTTGTACCTCAATAGACCATGGTGAAAGTGACACATAATACCACTTCAAATTCACTGGGCGACATTAAAAATACAAGACAAAAAAAATAATAGGTATGGACCACATACGCTGCCTAATAACGTTACAACAGCGCCATATGTGTCGGATTTTAACATTTTTGCCATTAATGATCATTTTAATGTTGATTAACGGTGATTTTATCTCGATTTAATGGTCCGTATATTTTTACAGTACAATTATTTAAAAAAAATTAACGTTAACGTCGACTTCAAAAATTCCACCGGCACGAGAAATACTGCGGCCAATTTCCGGCCAGTGAGCGAAATATAGCCCGATTACATTCACGGCGAGTGCGTTTACCAGATAAACGGGTAACTAAATGCAATTTACTAATTTACTCGGCACATTTGGCCTCGTGCCGTCCGCCACAACTCGGCACATTATCCAGCGTGCACAGAAGCCATCCGACTTAAGGCAACTTACGCCTTATTTGGCCGCCCGGCCGCCTTCCACCACCCAATACCTTTCAGAAAAAAGAGACAAGCAGCCGCAAACGTCATTTTAAAAGCAAGTTTCGAGCACCTAGCTAAACTGTAGTTGCAGTTAGCATTCCTGCAAATTATTATAGCCAGCTAGCTGTACACGGCCTTTGTACTAAAGCCCGCAGCCGTCTATATTTAACGTGTTAATCAATGCAAAAAATGCCTTTTGACAGCGACGTATTAGGTATGAATATGCATCAGATTTTGACCTCGCTTCTGCTGCATTGCAGTTTACATTAGCTGCGAGTTAAAGATAACTGTGTATTATTTGAATGGACTGGCTGCCTTATTTGCCATACATACTCTATCGAACTACTACGTTGGCCTGTTGACTCCAAGCCACAGCAAAGTGCTCAGGGAAATTTATTTTAGCCGCATAATGTTTTAAAAGCTTGAACATGGCCTCCCTTCTCTTCTCCCGTCGTTACCGTACGCAGCATTAGTTATTACAGCAGCCACGTCCATAATAATATCTTTTTTTTCAGAATGTCAAAGTGTGAAATCCATGTTCACTTACCTGCACGGACCAACCAGTCTTGAAACAGAATCGCTCGCCTGCCTCTCTATGTGATTCGTCAGCGCCCCCGGACGGCGCCGCTCATTGGCTGTCGAGCCTGTCAATCTTCGCGGAGAGGCGTTGCGCTGAAAGTCCTCATTGAAGTTTGCAAGAGTTGTTTTCGCTGTTACCAGGAGCCCGTGGTCTGGCAGCTCTAAACTTTGAATATAGCTAAGGCGAGAGTCGGGTTTTTTTTTTTTTATTAAATAGTTTTTTTTCTCTTAAAATATCAAGGGCTGATTAGAGCATCGAAGCTGGTTAACAAAGGACGTAGATATGTGCCAGGAGCTTTCGTAAAACATAATACTCGATCCGTGACCAAAAACTATTGACAACGATGTTGTCACATTCAGATGCTCAAATGGCACAAATGTAGGCCAGAGCTTCTGTCTGCGGATTTGTGTGCCATTATCAGTATACACCATTGCACACAATAGCAAGGCATACATACATACATTTCTAACCACTAATGCTGGTCAGGTAGTTTGTCCCAGGCACAGGACACAAAGCTGGGTTACTTCCTGGGATACTTCCTGGGTAAGATGGCAGTCTGTTGCAGGGCACACATACAATCATATATCTTGCACAATTAAAAAATGACAGTTAACCTAACTGCATATCTTTTGACTCCAGGGGAGGTTGCAGGTGGGAGGCTAAGTTACTACCAATTGAGCCACCTTGCAGACCTAAAGTACCAGACATGATGCTTGCTAAAATAAGCACTCAGCTTCTAAAGTATTGTGTGAATGACAACCAGAGTGATGCAGGTATTCTTAGCCTGAAAGATGATGTAAAAGGTAGCATTTTCCTACACTCTTCCAGTGCTGTGACACTTTACTGTCTCATTTGCAGTTGCAATGTAACGCATGTCACCTAGTCCTTGTTGTGTTGAGAAATCAATTAAAATCCAATTTGTTCATTCTCCCAGAAATTAGATAAAGGTAATGCAGCATGACTTCATTTATGTTCTTTTCCCTGGTGTACTAAGAATTGCAGGCATCTCCCTGACCTTCTACTAGGATCGTAGGTGGAAGATGCACAGATGATACACAGTATGTTCTATAATACTCATAATACAGCTGTGCTTTGGATGTGTCAGTCCAGCGCATTCCACAGATGCTCAATATGTACCCAGCAGTCCACATAAAAAATGGGATTCATTGGACAAAGTGACCTATTCCAAGGTCTTGTTCCAACACTTGTGTGCCTAGGTGCTTTCAACAGTACATAGGGGACACTTTGACTGGCCTGCAGATATAGAGCCCCATATGCAATAGGGCTTAACGCCCTGTGTGTTGTGACACAGTTCTCCTCTGATCATCGTCAAGATTACCTGCCGTTTGTGCGACAGTGGCCCTTCCAGCAAGAGCCTGTCAACAGTTAATGATTTCTCCCTCCTCCAAACCCCCTCAATAGGTACTCATCATTGCTGACTGTGAACACCCCGCAGGCCTTGCCATTTTGGAGATGCTCTGACATTCTCCGGCCTTAATGATTTCGTCCTTGTCAATGTCACTTAAATCTTTACCCCTGCATATTTCTTTTGCATTGAACATGTCAACTATGAGTACCGAATGTCAGCTTACTGTCTAATATATCCCAGACCTTGACACGCGCTGTTTTTTATGAGATAGACAACGTTATTTGCTTCACATGGTGGTCGTCATAATCTAAATAATTACAGATAAGAATTCAAAACACGCAACCCGATATCTACGGGATGTTTTTTTTCGAAAACTGGAGAATTAGCCTTCTTGAGTAGAATGGTGTTACGTTTAAACATGCTTTAACTCTAGAACAAAACAAATGACTCGATGGGTGCCGTTTCTTCTGCTTTTTCAATCCTTGAAAATAAAACAGTGATTGTATCACCTTTGAAGGTAAACCTTGTACTGTTTTTGTTTGAAAAACAGCCCCTGTGGCATCTATGCAGAATGCGTTATGGATTCTATAGGTGATGTCCTGTATGAGTTTGTAATGCACAGCTGGCAGGCTTCTCCTAAGACACAAAAGAGTTAATTTAAATAAGTTATTTAAATGAAGGTATAACAGGACATGGTTGGTATGTGTAACTATTATAGCACACCATCAAAGCAATGTAAACAGTATACAAAGCATGAAAATGAAATTTTCAATTAAACAATTAAAATATCCTGTTGCATACTAGCTCTTGCTCTTTGTTGTGAGCTATAGAAAATACGTGCTATAGGAAACAGGAGAACTTTTTATGAAGGGCAAGTGACGGGCATTAATACACCATGTTTTATGTAAATCTTGCTCCCAGGATTGAAACTGCGATTGTCTGGCTACATTTCAAACTTGCATTCTGCTGATCTGTGAACACCGAGCCAAAGTTTGTTATTTGTCCTTCAAAGACCTCTGACCCTCCTACCGTTCTTATGATTATTCTTTTCCCACCTTAGGGATATTTTGTCTACACCATTTGTCCAATTTCACAAACAGGTAAAGCGCCCTCTTGGTGTATGGTATTCATTGCGAAGTTGCACCATTCTTCATTATAATAAATAGCTGGCAAACTGATGACATACTGTGAAATAGGTGAGGCTGAGTCAGGTGAATTGTGTCTTCTTTCAGGTTGCCTGTTTCTTATTTTTAATCATCATGCCAGTGTGAGCCTCCAGACCGCATATCCAGTTATAACCCTGCCGGTACCTGGCGTATACTTTATGTTTGCTGATACTGCAATGACTATCTGTTGCCCGCCCTCCCATGCTAATTTTGCTAAACCTCATATTCTATAACCAAATAAAGTCCATGTTCCTTCCACCTTTCCCCGTGATATGTGGTTCTTTTCAGTGTCCACCCTGGAGCAAATGTTATGCCATTATAATACTGACAAATAATGGTTATAATCATTATGTTGTAGCAAGAACATTGAATTTGTGTAATGATCACATTTACTCAGGACCACAAAGCATTTCATGAGGTGGAATTTGCATTGCAGTGTGCTGAGGCAGCAATCTTTGAGAAAAAAGTAATCTCTGTATTGCCCAATCTGTATTGTACATGTTTTTGCTTCCTCCGAGCTCCCTGCCAGTCAGTCCACATTATTGCTCCCTCCTACTGGTAGCTCGGAGGGAGCAAAAATGTGGACTGTCTGTGGGTCCCCAAGGACCGGATTGGGAAATACTGTGTGTTCATTATACCTAAAGGGGGGCTTCCTCTGAGTGCACTGTGAGAATGAAAAAAAAACTAGATATTCAGTGGGGGAAAATTATTTGACCCCTCGCTGCAAGTTTGCAAGTTTGTCCATTGACAAAGAAATGATTAAAATGATCATTTTAATGGTAGGTTTATTTTAACAGTGACAGATAGCACATCAAAAGGAAAATTGAAAAAATAACTTTAAATA
>JAODKM010000043.1:12135002-12145375 GCA_026780845.1 Petrocephalus sullivani
TTTAATCTCCTTATCTCAGCTAACTTAGCCTGACTTGCGCGTGGCACGGGGAGTATTTCAGAGAATACTACCGTGGACGTTCTGCTTCTAAGCTTATTGGTGACTTCTATAATTTTTTTCAGAGTTCAGAGAGATAACTAATCAGTTTGAAGGACAGGTGCGTTTAAGCAACTTGAGGAGGCAGGATCAAGACATCTGATTTGTTGGTCTGACATCTGACACAAGATCTGATTGGGGATCTCGCTGAACCAATCATTGTTCATTCTGCCCTCAGAACATTTTTGTGTTAGTAAAACTCCCATAAGCTCAAGCTGCAGGGATGACAGCACAGCAATGTAAACACTGACTTGGGGTAAAATTGAGGAAGAAGGCATCATTTCATAAGACAGGACAATATAATCACAGAAGATAACCTGGAATGTGCTAGACCAAAAAAACCTAATTTTCATAAGGCAGAGTTAATCAAATCTTTTAAATCTTCTTTATAAATTTATGGTAGGGCTAATGTAAAATTCTTATTTTATGAATTTTTTGAGGAAGTGTGATTCAGAAGTATAGACTACTAATTTGATAGATTTATATTACTGCACATAGTCATTTTGGGTGGAGTTTAGGTTTTTATGCATGTAGCTCTTTAAATGGAAACATATTATCCTGTAGCTCAGGACTACCTGGTTCCGGTCCTGAAGGGTCAGTTTCCAACACAGTTTGCAGATTTCCCTGCTTAGGCACACCCACTAAACCTGGTAATTAGCTGATTAAGATGTGTTTGAGCAGGGAAATCTGCAAACCATGCTGGACTCTAGCCCTCCAGGCCCGGAATTGGGGAACCCCATTATAGATTAAAGAGCATTGATCTTAACACATTTCAGAATATTGATGGTAGCTTTTGCGGTTCACTGAGGTTATGTGAAGTATGTTTCCTGTGAGAAATGAGTCACACACTGTGATTTATAACAGGTGCTGACGACACACTTTCAATGTGCGAATTGTAAGGTCAGTCATCTATCGGTGCAACTATGCTTGGTATCTGAACTGCATTATTAACAAAAGCCAGTACCCAGGGGCAGGGTCAAACAAGCATGCTTTGTTTCCCAGTATTTTTATTTAAATCTCTCGGAAGTGCTTAGGTACCTTTTTGTGCTGTAAACTGGAACCTGTCCACTTGAAAGCTGTCAAATTATTCGAAAGGATGGATCTTAGTGACTAAAATTTCGTGTTTACAACGCATTTCATTTCTTTATTACAGATATCCGATGCAATGATTGTGAGAACATTAGTGTAAAAACCTTTTCACTTTGATTTGGACTAACAAAAATGAGTCATAGTTAGCTCTCCAGTAGCTGCTCAGTCTTCAAAGATCTGAACATTATTTTTTTATTGCTTTGTTAAAATATGTCACCATTTATGTTATTTGGTAACTAAACTAGTTGTCCCATCCCAGTAGTTTTGTGTGGAGTTTGCATATGTCATGTGTCTTCATTATTTATTATTAGTCAAATTATTTTTGCATGTCTGTGTGCGTAAGTGCCCCTTCCTTGTGCACTATACTGCCCCGGAAGTTGGATGGAGGAGTGGGTAGGTAGATGGATTATTTCTTGCTAAGGCGAAAGAATAGATTAGGACAGTGTATTATTCTTGCCTGAAGGGGGTGCACTTGGGTGGGAAAGTTTTCTAGAATTCAATAGCAGATCATTTGAGGGATACTGTTTGCCAGGAGTCTTTAATAAATATTAAACCTTCTTCAGGGGTGATTATAAATTGCAAAGCAGTGTTTTCTTGCCATAAGTATTTTTAATATTTTTTATGTACTGGAATGTAATGAGTCGGTTGAAAGATCGGTAACATTTTACTAGTAATAACTAGTACTAGTAATACTAGTAATAACTCAGTTACTACTGAAGTACAAATCATAAACAAATACAATAGCTATCTGGGTAACACTTTACTTGAGGGGCCACAAATCATAGTAGTACCTCATTGACTACTGAAGTACTAATCATGTTCATAGTTAATGATTAACTAATGAACTAACTAATGAAGTTCCTGCAAAGAATACATGAATCGTCATCATTAATTAATGATGAAGTGATGCATAGTTAATGGTTAATTAATGCATTTACTAAGCAGGTATTACTGTATTATTTGTGGCCCCTCAAGTAGTGTTACCGCTATCTGAGATAAAAGATGTCACAATTAATTAATGTGAACACATATGAGATCAGTATTTCACTTGTGTTATTCATGAATTGTTCCCTCAGTAGTTTACAAAGGTTCACAGAATTAACAGATATAGTAACAAATAATAATCGCTTGAGATAAAAGATGCATTACAATTCATTAATGACGAACACACATGAGCTCAGTTTGAAACTAATACTTAATTTGTGGTTAATTAATAAAGAAGTAGAGCATAATACCTTAACATTATTTGTGCCCACCAAGTAACCAATGTTACCAAAGTGCAGGGCAAACATATTAGCAAGAGAATGAAATATTAAAATGTAATGTACAACGAATATAATGGGCAGGCACAGAACTAAAAGCAGCTAACCCACACACAATTAGTCCAAATCAGCAGTCTAAATGACAAGGTCAAAACCTCAGAAAGGCCCAGCAACCATCAGCTAGGCTAAGGGTTTAGTAGAGTAAGTACAGCTCAAAGGGGTTCCACTTTAAAGAAGTCCATGGCCTAATTACAAAACATGTGCATCTCATACTGAGGTGAGGCAGGGTGTGGTCTGTCTGGCCGTGGCTTCAAACAGTTCCAGACCTCAAACAGACTGCAGCAGGGTCTACACCAGACATATCTTATTTGTTCTATTATGCTTTTGTCCTTGACAATTGTCACAGTTATTGTTTATATGTATAGAATGATTAGCCTCAGGAAGGGAATTATATGTCACAAAATTAATGATACATGCATTCCTTCCAGCAAAAATGTCAAACCCGTCGTTAAAGTTCAGAGGCAACAGCCAGATTTATATATTGTTTCATAATTTTGCTAAAATAAACCCTTATAGCGTATTTATGGCAGTTGAACTGCTTATGAAATTTACATGACATGACCGCGATTGTAAATGGCAATGTTAATTACACACCGGGCGAGCCATGCCTAGCATACTTTTCTCAGCCGAAGGGTGTGTGTAAATGGACTGCAGAATGCTGTTTCTGGAGCTCAGCCACACTCAACATGTTTACTTAAAGAAGAGCTGCCTCATCTAATCTCCCCCGCTGTGATAGGCGTGGAGCCCGATTACCTTCAAACCATTTGCAGTAGGGGAGACTGTTGGCGTCTCTCTTAATTTAGCAAGAGGAAACCAGCCTAGTAAGATGACCTGGCCAGCTAACTGACATTTCACTACAGTCTCAATGGTGGTCAGGGGCTATAAATCATTTAATTTAAATATCACAATATAGGGATGTTATTTTGACCCTGTGGGGACATTTTTTAATAAAAATCTGTGAATGCAATCAAAAAACTAAACTTGCCAAAAGTCTTGTGTTGGTAACACTTTACTTGAGGGGGCACAAATATGCAATTGCAATGCAATTTTATTTATATAGCGCATTATCACAACATTACATTGTCTCAATGCGCTTTACATTTCTGCCACGTAAAGACCCCCCAGTGAGTAAGCCAAATGCGACGTTGGCAAGGAAAAACTCCCTAGAAGGAAGAAGCCTTGGGAGGAACCAGACCCAAAGGGGGAGCCCATCGTCCAGGGGCTGGCAGAGGAGTCAATCAAACAAAACAAGATGACAGAACTAAGTTAATACAGAACATATGTTGAAATTTCTGTCTCTCTGCAGGGGCAGACAGGTGCCGGCATGGGGTGCTTGATTCTTGATGTCAAGATCAACAGTGGTACAGCCACAGGGAAGGAAGGAGAGGCATCGCAGGAGCAAAGGCCAGGCAGGCAGGAGGGGAGTTGCCGGAAGTGGAGGTAGTGGTCTTGCAGACAGCAGAGGTGGGAATTCTTCAAACTCATGGGTCTCCAGGCTGCACACCCCAGAAGGGGTGGGGGGAAGTAAGAGAATAGTGCATTAACCAGAGCTGAGGAAACTAGAGGCAGTGCAAACAAATTGGTCGAGTGCAACATCTGTCTAGACTCCGGCAGACTTAATAATAACTCAGTTACTAGTGAATTACGAATCATAAACAAATCATGAAGAAATATAGTTGCTACTTGTCATGAAATGTGCATCATGATTCATTAACAATGAACAAACGTCAGATCAGTATTTCACTTGTGTTTTTCATTATTTGTTCCTTCAGTAGTTCCTTGAGTAGATCACAAAAGTTTACAGAAGTAACAGATATAGTGACAAATATAGAAAATGATTGAGATAAAACATGCTTCACGATTCATTAGCAATGAATCAACATGGGATCAGTATGTAACTAAGACTTAGTTTGTGGTTAATTAATACATCAGTAATACTATAATGCTATGTTATTTGTGCCCCATCAAGTAAAGTGTTACCCTTGTATTTGGGTTGGTTACTTATGGTTAAGGTTACGGCTGGGTTGGGGATAAGGGTGTCATGAGTGGGATTAAGGTCATGCCCATTGAAATTAGGTCCCCACAAAGATATTAATACAAACATGTCTATCCGTGTGTGTGAGAGCGAGTGATGATGAGGTAGGCATAAATATTACACTGTAGAGAGGTACAAAATTACAGCATCAACATAACATCAACATAAAGGAAACACTATGGCAGGGTTCCCCAACTCCAGTCCTGGAGGGCCACTCTGTGACATCGTTTGCAGATTTCCCTGCTCAAACACACCTACTAAACCTTGCGATTGCTTGGTGAGCTGAATAAGGTGTGTTTGAGCAGGGAAATCTGCAAACTGTGTCACAGACTAGCCCTCCAGGACCGGAGTTGGGGAACGCTGCACTACGGGATACAAAAAAGGCGTCAAGTCATGTGAAGAGGTGGGGGCTCAGGTTTCAGTGAGGATGCTCTGGGACATGAGCGAAGAGCTTAGGTAACTGAGAATAAGGCGAGCAGGAATTAATAGGTCTCCCTCCCTTCGCACATACAGTTTTAGCTTTTCTGTACCAAAATTCTATTAGCATTAAGTATTACCACCCCCACAAAACACTCGTAGCTTAGTTATGTTATATATTAATTGCAGAGAGGTGTGTTATTTGCAATCAGCAAAGGCATAGCTATTATTAGAACTGCAGTGAAAAAAAACAGATGGTACACAAGGTGATATCATGCCTGTTCAACAGAATCCAATCGGGGCAAAGCATTCAGTCTGGTTCATAACTCATTCATTTCAGATTATAGTACAGAAAATGTTATGGCTGAGATTCCTATTTAGTGCTCAGACCCAAGTCAATGTGGTCAGAGTGCAACAATCAGAGCCGTATAAATATGGGGATGATTGGTCTTGGACTCACGAGTATCACGAGGAACACTGTTTCTGAGAAAGGAAAGCCAGGCCTAGATGAATGTAACCAGAGTGAGATACAATTGTCACCAATAACAAATCGGCACAGATGTAGGCAACAAAACATCCCGGGAAGCAGCAATTCTTCACTTCACATAACTCTCCTCCTCTGTCCATAATCCACTTTAGGCAGCTAGAAGTGGTGGGACAAGCTTAAAGCAGCTTATTTGTACGATATTTTGAAGGATTGTCACGTTATGCCAGTGATTTGACATTTACGTCACAGACTGAATAATATCTGAATTTGCAGGTTATGTGCCTCTAGCTTGGGATTTACATAATCTATATCCCACGCCATCCCCAGGTAATCCCAGGCGTTTTGTTCCTCTTCCTCTCTCAAAGCGGCTGAGCAGCACTTTTTGAAAAAGGCTAAGATCCTGAAACGGGACTGCATGGCTCTCCTGAAGAGTGCGGATGCTCTTAGCTCGGCCTAAGCTTTAATACAGTGTCTACCACTAATCGCTTTGGGCTCCTCTGAGCTCCTGCAGCCACCAGCCTTAGCGACTCTCTACAATGTGTGCTGCCTGCCACCTGAAAATAAACAGGCCTGATGAAAATGAAAACAACTAGGGAATTTATTGCATTTGGTCTGGAAAGAAAATCTTTCATCAGTGTAAGATAATGATTTGAAAAGCATTTGCACTGCAGGCCAATAGGTAATAAAAGAATGTGTTTATCATGAAAAAAAGATCAACGCATATGGAAAGTACCGTTTATTCATGACCTTGCAGAAAAGTATGAGATAAACTGGGGTGCTGCTAGAGATTTTAGGCCCTGTGAAAGCATATCATACTGAGCCCCCAACCCAGATCAATCATATTATGTTTGAAATTTTTTTAGGGCCCCAGTCAGTCAGGGGCTCTTGGAATCGTCTTTATCCCCCCCCCCTTTACGGTATCCCTGGAGACACGTACTCAGCGTTTATAACAGACATGCAAGCAAGTGAACACGGTACACACTGCTATTTGCAAGACTCAGGATCACAACAGCAGAATCAGATTGAACAAATAAAATACGTCGATACACTTAAAATGGATATATCAGTCATGCAGAGAGGCGCGGTGCTCAGTGGTCAGCACTCTCGCCTCTCACCTCTGGGTTCCACAGTCCATAGGTATGCATGTGTGAGTGAGGATGCCATCAAACAAGTTAGTTCGGCCGCAGGCAATGAAACAAAGCTGCTTATGATACCTTCTGATGATCATCTGAGGAAACACCAGCTGAATTCCTCTCAAAAACATCCCCTCTGTCATGCACGTCCATGTCACAGTTTTAGAGGCAGTTACTGGTTCTATTGCACCAGTATCAGAAGGTATTCACGAATGGAGACTTCTAAGCACTCATGTAAGTCGCTCCGGCTAAGGACGCCTGCCAAATGGTGTAAATGTAAATATGAGTACAGGTGTCCCCCACTCTATGAACAATTGCCGTATGCCACTTTGCTTGAAAGAAATCTAAAGAGGATTTTCACTTTGAAGAAAAAAGCGAAAAGCAATAACAGCGCTTAGCATTTGTTTACCAGCAAGCCGACAATGGGCCGCATATACGACGGTGCTCACCTAAGGTTATAATGGAGCTGAATAATGCATGTGTGAGTGTGCCCTGCCATTGGCTGCTGCCCCATCCTGGGTTGTTCCCTACTTTGTGCCTGTAGGTTCCGAGATGTCCTGCGGACCCCCCGCGAGCCTGAACGGGGCAAGCGGTTACAGAAAATGGATAGAGGGATAGATAAAATTTCTAAAATGGAAGAGAGTGATGTTTCCCTTGGAAGGCTGGAATGATCTACCTCACCAGCTTTCTGCTAAACATCCAAGATGACCAAGGCTTGCATCCACCGCAAGAAGATGTGTGAACATGACTCAGAATAAGGACACCTGTGCTCTTACATTAATTCAGCCATCCTTTAATTCTTAATCGCTTATCCATTACCGGAATTAGCGCATGGTGTTTTAAAGGAATGGCATTAACAGATGACGCTTCCAGGCTGTACTGTATGTTGTTGAAGGGGACACTTTTTACATAAATGCATGCCTTGGGGTATTTGCTACAGATGCCGGCCCGTTGCTTAAGTTCCATATCTGTAAAAATCCGTCATTTAGGAGAATCTGGTCTCCTTTGTAACAGGAGGCAGAACTCACAAGAGATCTCTTCAGTGAATATTGTGCAGAGCCGGGAATCCGGAGGCCCCACCGGCGCCGTCCCCATTATCGGCCTGTTTTGTTTGCTAAAGCTGTTTGTCTTTCTGCGCATGGAGATATTTTTACTTTTGTTTGTCTGGGTTATTAAATAAAAGATTCTATCAAACAGCGAAGATTTTTTCCTTTAATTACGTGGTTGACTGCATGGAAACCATAGTCATTATCCTCTACTGCAAGCATTAACTGCCTGGTTACCAAAACTGCACATGGGTATAACAATTAAAGGAAAATGGAATTCTTACTTATTATAAGAATTCCATTCTTATAATATTCTTACTTA
This sequence comes from Petrocephalus sullivani, assembly GCA_026780845.1. Classification (NCBI taxonomy): domain Eukaryota; kingdom Metazoa; phylum Chordata; class Actinopteri; order Osteoglossiformes; family Mormyridae; genus Petrocephalus; species Petrocephalus sullivani. Next base: position 12,142,950 of record JAODKM010000043.1, read on the forward strand.
TTATAAGAATTATACTTATTCTTACTATTTCTTACTATTTAACCCACTCTTAAAAATAATATATTATGTTTTTATATTCTAAATACAGAAATGTCCCAGTCCTGCCTCAGCAGCTCCCCACGCCCCTTCATATGTAAAACAACGCATTAAATTCAAAATATCTGTACATTTTTTCATTAACGATTTATCGAAAGAATTTACTTAAGCATTAGGTAACGAGAATGCACACTTCCCACGAGACCTTTCCTTGCTTGATATGGAAGACGTACTTCCATTTCGAATACAAGGGGAATGATTCATACACAGTGTTGGTATAAAGCAGGGCTGCGCACAGAAGGTTTCTCAGTGCGAAGACAGGAAACATGAACGTGCAGACACGAGTTTGGAGAGCAAGTGGAACCTGCTTGCTGCACATAACTCTTCATATTGAGGTTTTGAAGCAAATCCATTATTATAACACAGAGGCCGATGCCCCGATCTTTTGGAGCTTCGGGGGCTCCTTTTATGTTGCCGCTGTACTTTTCTCGTGACGCATTTCTTTTTGAGCAGACAGCTATTTTCTTTTCACGACTCGTGAAATAAGCATTTTGATTTTTTTTTTTCTCGTTGTGTTTGTCACAGCTGGTAGCTCCCAGGGTCACACAATTTAGCAGTTTTTGTCCTCTGGATTACTCTTTAGCCTTTTATATAACTAAGGATTCACGGGAAGCAGAGGACCTGTGAATCATTTGATTTAAATATCACAATATAGGCATCTTTTTTCTATACAGTAAAACGTGTCAGCTGGTAGTGGACAATCTGGGACATGTGTCAACTGGCATTGTGACCGCAAAAATACAGATTAATCCCAGAGTTCATACATTGTCAGTAAAAAGATGGAACAGAAAATTGCAGTGAAGTTAAAAAAAAAAAAATCTCTGTTCAAAGGAACAGGTATTGCGAGAGAAAAAAACTGGAATGAGGCTTTGATGTAAAATAAAGAAAAGCATGTGAATATTAACACGGCCTCAGGCTAAAACGAAAAAGAAAATATATATATAAATATACTGCTGCATATTTGTTCATAAATCAGAAATTGCTTCTCTCCAGGGCGCGTTAAACAGGACTCCTTCCAGTATGCAGAGTGCAGATCCGCCCTTCTTGGCTGTGAACAGTCACAGCGTTTGCCCATCAGGCCCAGTTTAAATGAGGTTTGACGGGTTTAGGTTTATTATTATGGCAGCCCCTGAAATTGTGATTGTTACTAAAACCATTTAGCATTCACATTGTTTAAGAACCTCCAGCAGCTCATACTTATGGACCGTCATAAAGCCGATTATATAAAAAATTTGGTTTAAATACAATGGTTCGTAATATAACGAATGCACATGCTCTTAATTACACTCGTGAAAACACCAAGAGGCCTTCAGTGGTTTGTTGGCTTGAGGTCCAGTACAGTACCGTATGCAGTTACTTATACTGCTAATTACACTCTCTTACGGTAAATCACTATGGTTTCCTATGGTGTTTTGGGTATGGGTTTTTTACAGTAACCGTGGTTTTACTATGGTACCTCATGGTAATTATTATTACTAAGCTGCTACCCATAGTATTACCATGGTTTACTTATAGCACTTCATGGTAACTGTGGTACTACTATGGTTTACTTATAACACTGCATGGTAACTGTAGTGAAACCATGATAAAACCATAGTTATAAACTCATGGTTACACAAAAAACCATAGTAAAACCATGGTTCATTTTTGTAAGGGCTGCTAAGCCCAGTTTATTAATACTGGGCTGTTTATAAACTATATTAAGCTTTTTATGTGATAACAAATGTCTTATCACAAGAATGTTGCTGCTTTTCAGACAAGTAAAATGAAACTTTCATGTAAGCTGTTGCAAATAATGTTGTATGTTGAAACAAACATATAATAGGCGCTCATTCCAAAATTTAGGGTAAATACTAGCTTAGGCCACCATGTTAATTCTTCAAACCATTCTTAGACACGTAGTTTCAACATCAAAATTAAAATACAAACAAAAGTACTAATAAACAAATACAAGTAGCACTATGCAATAAACTAGCAAATATACAATCATTCGAATCCTATTATTTAGCCAATATGCTGCAGTATAATTTTATAGGGCTTGTTAAAACTGGTATTAATAAAATGTAGCTCAAGGACTAGTACTGGTCCTTCTCTTTGTGCCTGCTAGTGTTTAGTTTTGAAATCCCAGTTCCTGTAGTTTCTCATACTCCTTGAGTTTAGTGAGTATCACCCTCACTTGTTATCTTGTTATCTTATCTGTTGCATTCACTGATAGTTCCTAGTGGGTAACTTGGCAAAGGTTCTCACTTGTCCCATGTCTTGTTATCAGTGTATGTACTAGATTTTAGGTGTTTTCTTGCTTGTGTTCTGTTTTTTTTTTCCAAGTCCCG
>JAODKM010000043.1:12145475-12164767 GCA_026780845.1 Petrocephalus sullivani
CATGACTCTTGGCTTCAGTTAATCCAGCTAACTAAGAAATCCTGCTTTGTCGAACACCCCCCCCCCCCAGTTAGTTCTTGTTTTTGAAGGATGCTTTGTCTAACACCACAGCTCGTTTTTGAAGGTGATTAATCGTCATTGTTGACGCCCCACAGCACGCAACAACGAAATGTGTCCTCTGCATTTAACCCATGTGACGTGGTAACACAGCAGGGGGCAGCTACATGAGCGCCCGGGGAGCAGTGCTTGGGGACGGTACCTTGCTCAGGGTACCCCAGCAGGTCAGGGACTCAAACCGGCAATCTGTCGATTACATGGTTGTGTCCCGAAGCACTACACCACCTGCCTGCCTTATGCCTTGGTTTTCATCCCTCGTGGCCCTTTCATTATCCATTTATTGGTCTATTAAATTAAAATCCCTTTATTAAGAGGAACAAGCTGCACTGAGGTTTGATCCTCCATCATGCCCCTCCATGACTGATCTAAATAAAGAATAGTGTATCACACACTTTTTTTAAACAGCTTTCAGAGATTGTGCATCTTTATAGAAGCTCTTTATGGTAAATTTAACCTCCATCTCATGGTCTCCATTTCATCTCCACTCCACCACAAAAGCACCACCCATACAAGTGAGTACAAAAAAAATATATTTTAATTCACAATATCATAAGCACATTTGTCATATTCATGAAGCATTTCGACATATGCTGATACTCCTTTGGTTTCAATGCAAATTATATACAAAGTCGGTTCAGTTTCTGACATTTTTGGGGAACAAAAAAAGAAGAAAAACAGAATATTGCAAGTTAGTCCCACGAACAAAAAAGGCAGCGAAAAAAACCACATTTAATATGTTAATTGAATAAGCCTTAGTCACTAAAGACATTCTGGAGAAATATTCTGGAGAAAATGAGACATATTCATATGCACAGCGTGACCCTGTATATTTGAATGAAAATTGCACTCTTTTGAGGTGTATAAAATTTTTGAATATTAAAATAACTTCCAAACATGAACACCATTACTTTCTCCAGCGAAGAACGACAATAAAACAATTACAATCATGAAATATGGTAAAATATTTATAAATATAGATATATGCTAAAATATGCATTCTTATTATATCATTGTTTATAAGACACTTTTATCCTAAGCAACCTACATAGCTTACAATTTGACACATTACGCATTAATGCATTTTATATTTTACTATAGCATTTAAACATTAGTACCAAACAGCAGAGTCTCTCCTGGAACTTTAGCCAGCAATCACGTGGTTATCAACTAGTTTTCTAACATTTACTCATTTGCCGCTGCATTTATGAAGTAAACAAACAGAATAAATAAAAAACATTCAACATGTGTGATTTGGCACTAACCTTTCATCCGTTAACAGTTGAAGTGGAAGTTAACTCAAATATATTTCTTTTTTTTAGCAGAACTATTTCAAAACTTATGTACAGCTTGTACATATTTTGCGCCAAAAAGCTTTCCACAGCTTTTCCACATTTAAAAACAACAGAGAGGGGATTTAAAGGATTGTCTCCACAAAGCAGGCTAGCTAATGAAGAAATGCTTTTTCATAATGACGTGTGAAGACCTATTACAGGTATTGTGCTATGAATGGACACTAACACTTCCAGTCATCGACAATAAAAAAGGGTTCTTAAAACTCTGGCATGCAGCAAAGCATTGTTGCCCAACCCGGTCCACGGGACCAACAGACAGTCCATGTTTTGCTTCCAGTCTGGCAGGGAGCAAAAATGTGGACAGTCTGGCAGGGACCTCAGAGGGAGCCAAAGAATGGAACGATGGTATGTCCCCGAGGACCCGATAGGGAACCACAGGGGTAAAGCATCAGCACAGTTTGTAATGAGGTTTTAAAATGTGCAAAGTAAACAACAATCACTCAAAACTCAAAACTATTACACTATGGCTCAGTGGAAAACTGTAATTAACAAGACTGAATGGATGCAATTAAATATAAAATGATTTTTATGTTATACTTGTTGAAGGATGTCACTGTCATTTTTAATGGAAAACAATCTATTGGTTACAAGCAGACCAGTGACATGACACCTAAGACATGTACTGTAGACAGCTAAAGTAAAAAAAAAATGACAGCATATTAACAATATATTACAAAAGAAAAACAGACAGTAAAATCTTAAAAAATATTATATAAAGATATTCATAACATACATTCTTCCTTAGGTTAAACAATGACAGTGTGCTAGAAATGGCCATCACGACTGTGTTTTTATTCACCTGAATATATTCAATAATTCAGTAGAAAGAGGATGGCAAAATCAAATATTTTCCTCACTTTCCAGTATATACATTACTTTTTTACTTCTATGGGTGGTCTCGCTATTTTACATTGCGTGAAACGTTAAGCGACATACTTTGGCATACAGTCATCCCGACACGCACTACCACAGTGCCTCTTCCCACAGTCCTGAACCAGGTTCCCTCAGTAGCATCTAAATGTGTTCAGCCGAAATAAATGATCAAACCGCACAGTTTTAAAATGATTTGGCTTCTTGAGAAAGCAACATTACAATTCAGCAATCCAATAAATAAATAAACAAACAAACAAACGGTGACACTATGGTTATCATCATTTCCTCTCATATTGGTCACGTAGTAAGTTCAATCAATGCTATTTCCATTAAAAGTAAATAGTTTAATATCTAAATTTGCATGATGATCGTAAAAACAGACACCTTTGAACTAAAGGGGCTAATTATTTTCCTCTCTTCCCAAAACATGCCGTCTTTTTTTTTTAACGGTTATTTTTCTGAAGCAGTTAAAATCTTTTTCAGTTTTGCTGATGCTACCATCTCCAGGTCGGCACAGTCAACAAAGCATCGCATCTCACAGGAGTCTATTTTTAACCGCGTTTAGATCTGCTCTCTGTAACGCAACACTCCACGAAAACCAAAAACAACAGATGTGGCGGGATTCCATGCCGCCCGGCTCTGGTCCCGACAGCTTATCAGAAGGATTGCTAGTTTAGAGGGATCAGAACGAGCAAAACACCACAGCAAATAACACCGTTTAAATTCACATCTCTAATAAGTCAATATAAATTGTCAAAGCGTAACTGGAAACGACCATTTCACCCTGTCCTCCCCTGTGTTTCTGCCCTGAATAGTTAACTGTTATTTGAAATAGAAAGTCAGAATAGCTGGTCTTAGCTTTTAGATGTATATATATATATATATATATATATATAGCCAAATGTTAATTGCATATAAAACATATTGTTATACTTATTTTGTATATTGTATTCGACTCTCCTTGTCCATACCTAAATGGAAACTGAATATATTTCAAGCCTTCATTATGTTGAAAAATAAAAACAAAATTAGTTTCATACCAAATCATTACTTACAATGTCTGATTTAAAAAAATATATAAGAAATGTTTTTATCATGATCGTTTAAATGCCATTTCATACAAATACAATAGTATCAGTGCAAGACCACCGTTACGGGTCTGCGCACAACTGCTGGCATTATCTTCGGCTGTTTTAAGGACTGAACACTTATTCTGGTTCTGATTCTATTTCTACAGTCTTTTACAGCAGTGTTTCCCAATCCGGTCCTCAGGGACCAGCAGACAGTCCACGTTTATGCTCCCTCCAAGCTCCTTAATGTGGGCTGTCAGGCAGGGAGCTGGGAGGGAGCAAAGACGTGGACCGTCTGCGGGTCCCCCAAGGACTGGACTGGGAAACACTGTCATACATAACAAATAAAAGAAACTGTGTTTTGATTACGCACCTCCATTTGTTAATTTTTTTGGGAAGATAAAAATGTCAGATAACGAATCCTCTCTGGTAAGTATTTCCATGTGTGCCTTCAAAGGTTTCTCTCATTCAGAGCATGAAAATCATTAATAGGGTGAATAAAGAAAGGACTATACTTTGCTTTTCCACAAACAAGTGACATCAAAAAAGACACTGGTTTTTGCAGTAATGCAACTGGAAATGATGTCATATATGAATTTCACGGTGACTTCACTTCCTCTCATAGCACACCATTGCCACTACAAGCATCTCCTCTTTCTTCAGGGCCCCATTTAGATCAACACATAAATCAACTTATATTGGAAACACTATATTTTAAATATAGACAATAGATTTTTTCCTAAGTGTTTCTTGAAAATTGCCAACACTGATCACATTATCGATATCTGATGCACTGTCGAAATAATCGATTGGATGCGATTTAACACTTATTAATAAGATCTCCAGATTTCTATGAAGATATAGAATCTCTATGAATATCTGTAATGAAGGTGATACTTTCCCTTTACTCTAGCTTTGCATTTGAAATATTCTCCTTGCATAGATTTTTTTTCCCCTTGTCTCTGCTCGTTGTGTTATTATGGATAATGCGAGACAGTTTACTAAGACTCTCCTGATCCTCCTGCGATATTGTTTTATTGGATGAAAGGGGTTAGGGAGGAGACGGGCAATGCTATTTGATGAGTATACCCTGTTTGTACCATAGCTGTAGTCCCTGGTTAGTGGGGGGCGGAGGTTAATGGCTGTCTCTTACACTGCCGAGGACTGCTTGATGCTGTGGAAGCTGACCCGGGTGGGCGAGGTGGGGATGGACATGGCCCGTGCCACCCTGGCCCGGATGGAGTGCTTGTCCTGCCACCGGTGCCAGCGCTTCCGGACAGCTGACCGGACCTGCGCACAGATATGGGGAAGAGGAGCAGAGGAAGGCAGATGTAAACTTCTCACACACACACATACACATACAATATTTTTGACGGAACTACTAGCACACCTCATACAGGTAATCTCATTGTATCTCATTGACTTTTTAAACTAACAATTAATCATTTCAATGGTCTGGTGGTGAAATTTAATAAATAGATGAAATAGCTGAGGTGCCCCCGAGGACAGCTTTGGAAAATGAAGCGGTGTTCATATAGCCGTCAGACGAGGCATTACTAACTTTTTGGTGAATGGAAGAAATTCTTACTAGTTTTTATTGTATTACACTTAATTTGCATATGTTCCTAATGTTAAACTGTGTTTTTGTTCTGAGCAGAATTGCTCTTACTATCCAGGGCCCGGTTTCCCGATAACGCACACTGTTAGCGCGCTAAGAAGACTCTTAAGAGTGGTCCGGACCAACCTTACAAACGTGCGACTTACCTAAGATATACTTCGTGTACGAACGCTTCGGGAATCGTTCCATAATGTTAAGAGAGAGGTTAAGGTACAACTTAAGAACTACTTAGCGATAAGAAGGTTTTGGGAAACCGGGCCCAGATAAATAGCTTTAAACATCTCTTTTGACTGCCTAAGACTTTTGCACAGTACTGTATATCTACAGCAGTACTGAGTAAATAGCATCATAAAAGCATAATTTGGGGATGAAGACATTATTATTATAGTTATTATAGGACAAGCCAATAAAATGCATAATTTCCTGATCTTTTTAAAGCTACAGTACAGTTTTAATCTGTGCCTGGCTATCTAAACCCAAATTAGATGTCTAAGTACAAAGCTTTTCAGCGATGCTCTTCTGTGACTGATTTTCTTGCTCCCAATTGGCGCTGCTAATCTTAAGCAGTAGAAAATAAGTCATAGTTAATGAGCCAGCTGCTGCTGCCACATTTTCCAAGCAGGTCTTCTGCCAGACGATATCCAGATTTCCAACTAGTGACAATCTCCACTAAGCTTTTTAGTATAAAAATCTGAGTACTTAATCTATTGGGAAAAGACATTTCAATATTTGATTGTAAGACTGTAATGACTGTAAGAGCTAACAGCCAAAAAAAATAATAAAGCCCATGTGTATTTATGCGGGTATGTACCACCAAGAGAATCTTTGACACTGACATCTATGTTGGACTACAGTAATGTTTCCCAATCCAGTCCTCGGGGATCCTCACACAGTCCACATTTTTACTCCCTCCCAGATCTTTGCCAAACAGTCCACATTTTTGCCCAGTAGGGAGCTGGGAGAGGGCAAAAATGTGGACTGTCGGGAGGTCTCCAAGGGCTGTGTTGAAAAACACTGGTCTACAGAAATGTTCACAATAAATAGGAGCAATACTGAGCCCTCTATGTACCCTCTGCTTACAAGAGTGTAAACAATTATCCTGGCCAAAGTCACAGGGAGCCCAGAGCCTATCCCACGCAGCACAGGGCACACAGTTGGGGTATACCCCAGACGCGATGCCAGTCCATCACAGACACAGTCAAACACTACAGGCAATTGAGAGATGCCATTTAGCCTGCTCACATGTCTTTGTTCTTCAGGAGGAAAGCACATATGAAATGCATTAAACGAAACACACAGTTTAGGAGGGATTTGAACCCATAATCCTTGAAAGGGTGACAGCAGATCTACCCCGCAACCAACCCATGTAATTCAAATTTCACCATTTTAACGCTCGTTATTAATATTTATTTGTTTGGAACGTATGTAGTGTGGGGAGAGCATTGGCGATGACTACATACATAATGACTACTAAATCATAAAATTATGATTATCTCCACCTGGGGGCGCTCTATTTAAGTCCTATGCCAACATTCCTCATGCAAAGTCTTGCACAGATCTCTGCCAAGAAGAAGCTTAATGATACAAGCTGTGCTTCAGCAGTCTTTGTGTTTGTAACCTCTAGCTATTGTTTCGGTGGCTTCTCTTACAACAGACGCTTAAAATAACCATCACTCACATCCTGCCTGCATTTCGTTCCCTGTACTTCAGTCTGGACGCATAACAGATCCTCAGTTTAGTCGCAGATGATCGTTGAAGGGTATTATTTTACACCATGTATGAGACTTTAAATTGTAGAGCCAAACAAATCCTCTATGAAAATGACAAGGAAATAATGCTTAAATAAATAAGCTTACTTTATGGCAAGACTACAGAATCCAGTAGCTACGCTTTTATTCAGTTTTGGAGTGTGTGCTACTGGGATGCATCAGTAAAGGAGCAGTGCAACACTTTGGCTGCATTGATTTAAATGCTCCTGTATTAGTGGAGAAATATACTGCAAGAGGCTAAGAAAAAAGCAGATTTAAAAAACAGGAACAATGGCCATTTCCTCCTTTTATAATATAAGATGGAAGATATGTGGAAGTTGCTTTGGCAAATCCACAACCGTGTCATTTTACAAAGAGTGACCCTTAGTGAGACTCGGATAAAACCTGCTCAACATGAGAATGAGGCACTTTTCCTATTTATACCCCAGAGGAGGTAATAGCCATCTCTTTATTGGGCTGACCACATTGAACAAATGATTTCCACCATAAAACATGCATAAATTGTTAGCCAAGTTACATAATTTGCCTGCTTTGCAATTCGGGAGTTTTTTTTTTTTGGCACTATATCTGGGTGAGCACTAGGGATGAGTTTACAATTATTGTCAGTAGATTGTTTTGTGGGAGAATGAAAGAAAGAGAGAAAAGGAGAGAGACAGCTAGATAAAGAGAGATACATAGATGCATGCAAATCTTATTACGAGTGAAAAGGGAGTAGACTTGGAGCAGGACATCCCATGCTTACCTCACTGTTTAAGAAGCAGTAGAACACCGACACAAAGAAGCCCTGTAGTTGGGGCAGGGAGAAAAAAACGAGAAGATAATGATGCTGAAGAAGGAATCATTAAAAACATATCATACAGCAACGGAGGATCTTTAACCATTAACCATGATCTTCGGTGTGATTCCTTTAAACAGAATTCCAGTACATTTCATCTGATCTTCATCTATGACATTTTATATCAGCTGCCAGTAAAAAGTAGTCCTGCAATATAATCCATCCATCCATCCATCCATCCATCCATCCATCCATCTTCGAGTCTACCCCAGGCAGCATAGTGCAAAACGTACACCCTGAATGGGATGCAGTTCATGACAGTGCCATAAATTCATGTATCAACCACAATTTGAAACATAAGGTGAAGTTTTTGGAAACAATCAATATTTACTGATTAGTTTGAATATAGATACTAGATTCTGTTGACTGGTGTTAATTGCATTTTCTATACATGTATATAAATGCAATTAATCCTTTCAATGTGGCACAGCTTAGTACTTTTACAAAGTGAAAATCTGGACTACCCTGAAGTAGATTACCTGAAAAGATTCCAGAAATGAGTTGAAGTATATAAATACAATCTGCGAAATGTCATCCTCTCCAGGGTTTACAAAGAATAACATGTAAGTAATGCCAAGGAGAGGCAGGAGGACCAACGTGGCTTTCACAGCTTTCCTATGGAGACAGAAACATGCACATCAACGGTTTGCTCCTAATTTACTGCTGGCATTAAAGGTGTGAAGAGCTGCTAAACTGCTTGTCCTGTTAAAACGTCACCATACTTTTTCAAAAACTGGTATGGTAAATGAATGGTAAAGGCTATCTTAAACAACAATGCTTCATGGGTGGATATTTTGGATATTTGTGCAATCTCCCACAATGCATTATGGCTGTTGGCTTTTTTCTGCATCACCTGTACTGTATCGTTTCTGATGTGGTGGAAGCTCGAAGCTTGGTCATGAGGATCCTCACAATGTTGAAGAGGAAAATGAAGTTGATCTGGGGAAACGATAAATAAGGACCAAGTCAGACATGCATATATTTGAATAGTCAACAATGGATTTCACGGTCTTATAGATCCAGAATAACTGGAATGGAGCCTTTGTCAAGAAACATTAAAACAGCATTTATGCATGTTCACGTGAAAAAATCCACCCACCCATCCATCCATCCATCCATCCATCTATCCAACCATCCAACCATCCGGGATACACTTTGGATGGGAAGTCATTGCAGGACATATGCATCATATACTTGCACAATCAAACTGGTAATTGAACTAACTGAAGCAAACATGGGGAAATGTGGAGCTGACGAGGGGAAGACATGCAGGGTGTCAGGATTTGGCCAGCAGGTGTCACACGCCATCCCATCCTTTTCGCTGTGTTTTTAACACCATTCTGTGCTCAGAGTATGTTCCCCTGCTCCCCAGGACCCCTCGTGGTCCATTTTTTTCTAGTATCAATATCAATAAACTCCCTGGTTTCCAAGCCACTCTGTGGATCAAGCTTTTGTGACAATGAGTGAAAACAACAACGAATTTTCCAGGTCTGTTGCTTGAGATAGACGCGTTGGTGTCACCTTAATCAACTCATTCTATTAGAATTGTGACAGAGAGATATTATCACCTCTGTCCTGCTCCTCTATTAGATCACCATAGAAGAGAAATGTCAGAGAGAACATTAGTATTGCCCATTGGCTAGTCAATTGAATGATAAGACTCTAATGAGTATAAGGTGGCAATTATGTTATTATTATTGAACAATATATGATTGTATGTTGTTTGTTGCTACTTACCAATCGATGTTTGAGCTATTCGTGTTTACGGGAGCAAATGATCATCTAATTAGGAGCACATGGTGCTAATGAGAGGCAATGTCCTAACTGATTACAATGCAGATTCTTAACATAATTATTATGGTGTTTTCAGCCATATTACATGTGGCTGCAGCTTAAGCTTTAAGGAGTTGAATGTGAATAATTATGTTTTGGTAACTATTTAGAATTTAAAATTTAAAAAATTTTTGGAGATGTTGCTAATAAACTGCTGGTGAAGGTTTATATGTTACATGTATATTAAATACAAGACTTTATATACTTAGTATGTATGCTTTATATATTTAGTATATATTTAAAATATATGTACATGATGCATTTTGCCCTCATAAAATGTGAATCAAGCCTGAAAAAAGCCTTCAAATCAGTCTTCATTAAGTTTAAAGTGAATTATTCTGTAAGCCTGGTGAGGCGACCTGTATGTGAAAATGTGTTGTGTTGATCACATGTTGGAATTACTCTTTAATTTCCAAAACAATGTCTCGGGGAATAACAATGACAAATTTCCCTCTCCCTCTGTGTTTGCATGTCAGGCTGTTTGCGGTGAGCTATTCTGGCTAGTAAGTTTTCTTTTTCAAGAAACGGACAGACAGAAATCCAGACACGTTCAGGGTGGGTGTGGGGGAGGGGGACAGAGAATATTACACGACAGCTCACCAGCAACACCAGGATCATTGGCCCTTGGTAAATGTAGTCCGTGTAAACGCCTGCCCTCTTTCCGAACCAGCACCTGGAATTACAGGAAGAGATGGAAATTCAAAACAGCAGCAGAAAAATTATTGAGGTTAAAGGGACCCAATTTAGACAGTGAAAGCGTCTGATGTTGCATATAATATAGGGCGGGCGAGGCTTTTCCTTGGTTTCAATATTCAGTAGCCTGTGTACACCAAGTAAGAGAATGCTAGAGAAAATGTATTCCAAGAGTGAGACACAGACCAATGCTACCCACCCATGATGGTGCTGTTCTAAATGCTTTTTCATGCCTACTGCTGTCCATTTTGCAGAGTGGGTTCCTCGATCTGACTTGTGTTTATAGTATTGGCAAACAGAAGAGTATGTTTTTGAGGTCCAGACAAGTATGATGGTGCCTTACCATAGTGCTGGTATTAGCAAAGAGAAGTGCGGAGAAATTGTACATAAAATTAAATAAAAAGCATAGATGACATACACTATATGGACACAAGAATTGGGACACATGGCCACTACACCCAAAGGAACGTTTATGATGCCCCATTCGAAATCCATAGGTGTCAATATGGAGTTGGTCCCCCCTTTGCAGTTATAACAGCTGCCACTCTTCTGGGAAGGCTTTCTCCAAGACTTTGTGGGAATTTTTGCTTATTCATCCAGAAGAGCATTTGTGAAGTGAAGCACTAATGTCGGATGTGAAGGTCTGGCTTGCAATCTCTGTTCTAGTTCCTCCCAAAGGTGATCGATGGGGTTGTGGTCAGGGCTCTGTGCGGGCCAGTCAAGTTCCACACCAAACTCACCCTACCATGTCTTTATGGACCTTGCTTTGTGTACTTTGTGCACAGTCATGCCAGGACAGAAAAGGGCCTTCCCCAAATGTCTGAAATGTCTTGGTATCCTGAAGCATTAAGAGTTCTCTGCACAGGAACTAAGGGGCCTAGAGTAACCCTTAAGAAACAACCCTATATCATTATCCTTCCTCCCCTCAAACTTTATAGCTGGCACAATGCAGTCAGGCAGGTAATGTTCTCCTGGCATCCAGCAAACCCAGACTCATCCATCAGGCTGACAGACAGAAAAGCGTGATTCATCACTCCACAGAACACCACTCCACTTTTCCAGAGTCCAGTGGTGGCATGCACACTCCATCCAACACTTGGCATTGTGTTTGGTGATGTGAGGCTTGCATGCAGCTTCTCAGCTATGGAAGCCCATTCCATGTAGCTCCCATTGCAGTTTTTGTGTTGGGGTTAATGTAACAGTCATTGAGTTTACAGAGCGTTGGCGACTTTTACGCAATATGTGTCTTCTGGTTGAGCTTCTGTTTCTAAACACTTCCACTTTGCAATAATACCACTTATAGTTGACCATGGAATATCTAGCAAGGAAGAAATTTCACAAACTGACTTATTGCAAAGGTGGCATCCTATGACAGTACCACACTTGCTGAGCTCTTCAAAACAAGCCATTCTTTCACAAATGTTTGTAAACCTGACTGCATGGCTAAATGCTTTATTTAATACACATGTGGCAATGGATCTGAATGAAACAGCTGAATTCATTGATTAATACTGTCCCAATATTTTTGTCCATATAGAGAAGCATTTCTCAACCCAGTTCTCGGGGGAACCCCGAACAGTCCACGTTTTTGCTCCCACCCAACTCCCAGCCAATCAGGAACCCGAATACCTAGTATAGGTGAGCTGGGAGCTGAGAGAAGGCAAAAATGTGGACTGCCTGGGGTTCCCCTGAGGACTGGGTTGGGAAACACTGATATTGTGTAAGTAAGTCTTACATTGTATAAGTCTTAAACATTCAAAAAAATGTTTAAGGCTATTTATCTGGGTAGTAAGTTTATATTTGCTCACAAAAACTTGATTTAACATTAGAACACACATAAAAACAGAAACACAGAAAAAATAATCATGTTCTCCTAAAAGTTATCTTGCGGGATAGCTGCTCCTCATATGCACCTCAGTCATTTCAGGTATTTGTTAAATTTCACCATCAGCTCAATTACATAATTAAATTAATTTGTTAAATAACTCAAGGAGATATTGATTAGCCAAAAAGAGGGGATAGTAGACAAGTCAAAAAACAGTATATTGGATCATTGTAGTAAATCCTAGGGTGACTTTAGAATATGGCTAAGCTAACACATTTTGACAAACACAATACCATGGTTTTACACCAATATTATTTCTTGACTGTCTAAGAATTTCACAGGATAGTGTATCTTTCAACCATTTCTGCAGTGCAGGATTGTAGGCGTACATATATGAATATAGATTGGTGTTACTTAACTGACATTAACTATGTATATAATGTCAGTTATGTAACACCAATCAACCATTAAACCAATTAAAAATGTTTATGCTATCTGTGAAGGTGAAACAAAGGTGATTTATAAGAATCACATGCAAAAATGACCTAGCATTAAATAACTTTTTAATGACTAGAATGTAAATTTGATTGTTCACAGAACTGAAACTAATGTGTGCCAAACCTGCCAATTTCTATGTTCCAGAGTGAAAAGGAGGCAATTTAGAATAGAGCAGCTCAGCTACATCAGGCGATGAGAAGATAGGAGATAATTAAAGGCAATCAAAATGACAGAAAGACTCACTTTTCATTATCATAATACAGCTTGCCGATGGCCCAGGCAACAATAATTGGGAAGGGGATGCCTAAAATCAGAATCATGGAATAGTTATCATTACTCTACAATGCTAATTATAACAATTTTAACACACACAAATTTTACATATATCATATTTCAGTCATGTATGGATAATATGTTAATTTAAGTCCATGCAGTTGTTTACAACAAACAGCCAATCACCATTTCCGACTAGTATGAGATCATATCAGCGTGACCACTAGGGGCAGCATCCAGCCTCATACTCACACCAGCCGATACAGATGAACATCCACTTGCGAAGCTTATCTGTAGAGTAGGTGAGCACTATGGCCGTGTGAAGGTAGCATCCCTCGCCAAACATCCAGAAGAAGTTGGTGACATGGAAATAATTATAAGCTGCCGTAACCAGCCGACACCAGATCTTAACAAGGGCGAAAAGGCAAGGTTTAGAAGGTTTATCTGGTACTACTGTACAGTGGGAAAGCTCATTTAATAAGCTGTTCCTATAAAACGTTTTTCACATGAGAGATGTAATGATGACGGATTATTGTACACAAGGCTTCAGTGATATTCCATTACATTCAATTATGCCTAAAAAAAGATGAGTAGCAGAGTTTGACACCTTTAACGAGGGCCGGCAACACCCAAAAGGTTGGTGCTGACTTTTGAGGAAAATCTATGACCGCAATAAACACCCTTTAGTTGTCCCTGAGGTTCTATGTTTGGCATCCTCCTCACAAAACTCTCAGCTCCCGTTAATTTGTCTGCATCCAGCAAGAAGACTTTTCGGTTAACCTGTTCCTAGACTACACCAAGCATCAGCTCGTCTTGCAGAAAGTGGGAAAATGGAATTGTGATGGAGAACGACCTCAGATTTCCACGAGAAGGGATCTGTGCCACAGTCTAGTAGCTACAGCCTGTCGGTGGGCAGCTGGATGCAGCAACAGCATCAAACAATCAATTGTAGCCAAACTGTATAATCTGCCATTGTTTACTGAAAATCAAAACACATTTTCATAACTGCGATAGACAAACAGTTCCCATGTAATTCTCCCAGTGTAATTCTATGTATTTATAAAAGGGAGAATGTCAGTCTCTATTGAGAAATATATGAGGATTAATTTTATCAGCTTACTCCAAACAGATAACAAGGTTTTCATTACCTTTGACTATATCATGTCATGTTTATCTCGTAATGTCCTCTGATGTGCCAGAGTGTCTTTGAATATTATTGTAATTATTTAGCTAGTGGTTTCAGTAATCCGAAGTGCTTTTTAACACATTCGACAAGCATCATTTAAAAAATGATGCCCTTGAAGTTAGTCTGGTAAAAAGTTACCATAAATCTCTGCTTTGCCAGTTTAGATAAGCTGCTTAAGCAGACTCCATGGTTCGTTTCACTACTAGTTATCCAAAGAACATCATGGACATTACTGACACAAAACTTATAAAACAAGATTTTATCACCAAAATGTTTCTATGGCTGCTCAGTGCTTTACACTAGGATCAACAGCATTTTGCAGTGTATCGGTCTTTAATGTATAATACATTAATGTATGGTCTTCTGTTGAATATGTATATTTCCTGTTTGTTCATTGTCTCTTAACTTTCTTTAAAAAAAGTATTATTGATCAATTGCTAATACGTTTATTGTTTATTAATTGTTTAATGTTTATTAGTTGAAGTAATAAGACCAAAAAAGTGAAAAGAAAAAAAACTGATTAAAATGAATTTATCCCCGTAGTTTGGCCATAAGTATATAATCAGAAAACTAAAATGTGGTTTTTGGTTTATATATTTTGCATATATATATGTAAATATGTGGACATATGTATATGTAAATATTATATTATTATATTTTGAGTTCTGTTATTCTTACTGTTTCCCCCTCAGCTAATTTGCTACACAGACAAATGCTTGAATACATTTATTTTCCAAAGCCCTAATGTATACCAACATGTTTGAATGAGTAAAAGTCATCTACTCAGTTATATATTAAGCTGCTGAGTAAGTATTTAAATGGGCAAAGTGCTCTGTCCAGCTAAAGGGCTGAGTATACATGAATGACTCGGGGGAGTAGAAGGCCCACATCTCAGCACTACACATACTGCTAGTATTGGAAATTATGGGACAACCATTTTCTGAATCTACAGGCTATGTTTTCTTTTTTTGCCAGGGTTCCAGACATGTCAATGACTCCGTCTGTGATTTTATTTCCCATAGACTTAAAGCTTGATTTAGTTGACAATGTGGAATAGAGGTGAGAATTCTTAGCATTTTCCTCATATTCTATTCGGAAAGGCCATAATCTCTAAGCAGCTATTCACAGTAGCTCATATTTCCAGATAAAGGGAGAAAGAACCTTTTCAACCCTAATGCTGGATTTGGTTTTACACCCTACTCTGTATACTCTGCTATTTCAGTAACACATTAGTCACTCTCTTTGTTTCATTATCACTGTGCACATCTGGGCCAGAGTGATACACTCACCACATTGCTCTCATGGACCTTTGGGTTCATGGTGAGTTGGACGATGAACCAGGTTGCGTTGCGTAAGATGAAGGCGCTGATCAGGTTCCAGTGAATGATGTTCCTTAGGCACCGGATGCTCCTGTCCGCAGGGGGAGAAAGACTTGTCAGGGCATAACAAGGCTCATGACTCTTATTGTACAAAAAAAGCCTGTCCACTTCCAGGTTAAGTGCTCTCTGTACATTTGTGGTAAGAGATCCCCATTTATTCTTTTGAAAGATATTTCAGTCTGTGGGTGGGGGCCACATCTCTTTTATACGCCTGATCACTCAGCTGGGTACCTTGGAAGATGAGTCAGCAGCTGAAAGTAGCCTCTCTACTGTACTGTACTTTGAGAGTAGGGGCCTGATTAAAATGCACCGCTCATGTATCTCTCATGGTAGTCCCTTGTGAGGTTGGGGTTAAAGCCCCCTACGGAGAACATGGGTGTAAGTCCCGCATTTCTGGTGGCATTTTATTATTTACTTTATTATTTATTATTTACTTTATTATGGCATTTTATTATTTTATTTACATTTTGTGCTTATTTAATTTTTCTTCTTTTTCTGCTTTTAAAATGTCTGTAAAGCACTTTCTAAACCCTGTGAGTGAAACAGTACCTTATAAATAAAGATCGATTTATTGATTTTTATTGATTTATTGATTGATTGACTTACTGACTGACTGACCGATCAGACATGCAGTTACCATTGTGGCCACTAGTGTGGCCAGTCATTTAGGTAATCTGTGACCCATGCAACCATGGCAATCCCCAGAATGCATTGCCTTTAACTTCTTCCACAACAGGGAAAGCTGGAAGGTGTAAAACATGTGAGACGTCAAAGAGAATCTTTATGTTCCTGCTTGACCTCTCTATATGTGATTAGGCTCTCTTAAGCAGGAACAGGATAGCATCGCCAATATACCTGTCTGGCAGACAAACTGTAGCAATTATAGGAAGTTCCTCATGAGCAGTTTAAGATACGGAAGAACCAGCCTCTGTGATGTCTTAAACAGGGGGCTTGTATTTGGTGACTTGATTGCTTTGTAACTCACAAAATAATTGAAACAAGCTCTATAATAAGTATATATTCATGACAAACATAAAAAATGTGAAACCAGTTAAAGACTTTATAGTGCTTCATATCCAATTATGTTTCCGTACCATGTTCATCTGAATGAGTTGTAAGTTTCATTGAGATCACTGCAGCACATTCACTGTTCACTGCAGCACATTTAATATTATATTTGTACGTTATAAACACTTTGTAAACATTTCTAAACTAAAATATACTAGCACAAACAAAGATTCACAAATATAATATGTAGGTTACAATGAACAAATGGGGTGCAAACGATATCACAGGCCACGAAGGTATGAAAGTAAGACGCAATTCAATGGCTGACATAAAACATGACTTGTGAGGTCAGCGTTAGTGAGGTCAATGACCAGCCAGTGCAGCTGGGCTCACCCAGCAAGATTCTCTAGTCCATTCTATTCTGTGGTACTGATTTATGATACAAAATGCAGGTGAAGACTCTTAAAGAGTGAGTCTCTTAAAGAACAGGTGTCTCGGCATTTTGCTTTTTGTGTAATTTGTACCTTATCCTAATTCTTCACACCATCCACCTTCAAACCGCTTACTCTGGTGAGGGCCATGCACTTCCACTACACTGAAATATTTAGTTATTTTTTTTCTCAGTCTTGTGGAGTGTATCAAATCTTAATAGTAATATATTATTGCTGCAGCACAGATGGTTTAGATCATGCTTGTTTGAAGTGTCAGAATTAATTACCCAAAGTACCTTGAGGGAGATTTGTGACTTAACTTGACCCAGGCTGACCTGCATATCACTGGTCACTGACCCATATGAAGCCTTCAGTCTTAAATATCTCATTCTCAGTGGCTGAACTTTTACTATCCTTGATTTAAATGTCACCTGGGTAGGGCTGCCTGCTTTGCGACCAACAACAAAAAAAAAACAAATATACTTGTAATACATATGATACCAAATGCATTTAGTTTCCAACAATATTTTCCACTATTGTATCTATCCATGTGCCAAATGATAATCCATACAGGAGCATGGGGAACACAAAAGAGAGGATTTCAGTTATTGTACTTCTGAACGCTCATACTATGCGACCAAAATAAGTGCTCTTGCATGTGATCTTTGAACCATTCAAATGCTTTTTTTTTATTTTTGAGATTCATCATGTTACGACATTGTATAGGAAAACAGATGACGATTAACATTAATTGTATAAAGGTTTAAGGTTAGAAATATATTAATTGCTGAAGAAAGTCACCTCTAGCGGCAGTGCTATTCACTGAATAGCACATGTGGCACTTAACACCATACAGACCAAAAGCAATGCTGTCCATTTTTCATGCATTATTTTGTCATTCGTCCCGATGAAAACAATAGGAGCTGCTATTTCGAGATGCGTCACGATTTCAAGAGATAAAAAGACAATGCTTAGAGGAAGTCCACCTCGTCAGACAAGTCTGGCTCATTGAGGGTGGACAGTTATTAAAGGTTTATTTACAGCTGGGAAATGAGCCAACCATGTTTCAGGGATGTGCAAGTCAGCAACGGAGTGAATCTGTCCCTCCTTACATTCTGATGGAGAGATTCACTGTGAATCGACTATTACACTGTTGGTGCTAAACAGAGTGAAAGCAGGTCATTGGCCTTTAGAGCGCAGCCAGAGGACGGCATGAATCAACATATTGAACAATAGATAGATAATATCTTAGCGAAATTGCTAAATACGACCAAATATGCAAATGTGTTGCAGTTGATCGATAAAGCCACAAAACAACATGCAGATGGGCTGTACATAGCTCAAAAGCATATGAGTTTGTCCCAATAAATAACATTTGTAGCTGGAATGCATAGTGGATTTTCATTAGGTTTGAATATATCAAAAATTAAATCTTATATTCGAAATGTTTGAATGTTTTTGCATGAAACCTATACTTTGTGATGTATAAAAAAAGACTATATGATATTATCTCAGTAAACAAAATGGGCACTGCAGTGAAAGGGCATTTTCGCCTTATCTGCTGGCTAGACTCCAGGTTTGAATGTCACCAGTTGTTATGGCAAACTGGCAATAGCAAACCTTCCCCGTGAAAGTGCAAATAGAACTCTCTGATGCAGTAAGTCTTTGCCTAGTGGGGCCTGTCAAAATGACCACTGAATGTCACTGTGGGAAGGTCATATTTACGATCTCCAGGTTTGCTTTGAAGCGTTTCCTTCAGTGGGCCACAAAGAAAATTATCAAGAGAGCAAAATCATTACTGCGCTAAAATCGATGGCCATCTGCATTTTGAACTGTCCAGGCATGTCACGGTTCCCTGAAGCTCTTTCACGACTTGTGAGTCTCGATCTGTAGGGTCAGAGGCAGGTGCCAAAGTCTGAACCCAAACACAACTGAAGGATGCTTCCAGAAATGACATAGAATCACAGTCATAAAACCTCCACCCACAACTAACCATGGATGCTGAATAAGAACTATAAATATTAATGTGAAAAGAAATTTGACTGCTTTCATGTGAAGGTATCATTAGCGGCTGGTTAGCTTTTTTTTTTTCTTTCAAGACCTCCACATACGACGCAGGCTTAGAATTAGTCTGGCCTTTCATGTTTTCCGCCTTCTAGTCCTGTGCTAGCAATATATATAGTACAAGAGATCAGTATTCTGTAATTCATACTACCAATGTAATAACTATATGGTTTTCCATGAAAAGGATTATACATTTTGGGTGAAAAAAATATTTGCTTCGCTTCTCTCGGGAAGAAATGCATTTCCCCAAATTTGAGATTGTATAAGTGATGCATGGGAGCCTTTCATGAATCACAAACGCTGATGATATGAAGTACATTTGCATAAAATAATGAACCCGGAGCGACATAGCGCTTTGCGAGGGCGAAAAGCGGAGGTAACAATCCGGGAATGCAGAGAGCCGGAGCCAGCCCACATGTCAGCCAATCCCCGTCTGGTGGCTATGATGCGGGGGGGGGGTGGCGGCGG
>JAODKM010000043.1:12164867-12189142 GCA_026780845.1 Petrocephalus sullivani
GTGGCGGTGGTATGGGGGGGAGGGGCGGCCAATAGGCACACAATGACTCACATCACGAACAGCCGCGGCTACACCGAATCTAAGTAGCGAAGCCACGGAGCCGACCCCCAAAGTCGCGTCGTGATTCAACGCTACACGAGGGCGTCATTGATAAAGCCGCACGTGGACTCTGCTAGCTAAATGCTCTCCATGGGTCTTTAGCAGTTGCCATTAGTTGTGTAAGGCATCAAATTCCACTCCCTTTTAAAGGAGGATGCCATCTGTTCTTGCTCTGCCCCCCCCCACCGGTTTCTGTCACGTGCCACCGGGCTTTGCCTTCACCCATAAATGCCAGGTGGCAGTTAGATGCACCTCTACAGCTAAGGAGAAGAAAGGTTTGCTGTTTAGCAGATGCTGTTCTGTTATGCTCTGCTGCAGGGAAGTTCCTGTCACGCTTTTGGAGCGTCCTGTCATCATCAAAATCTAAGTCCCAGTCATGCTCCTGAAACACAGGAGCCTTGGATAGTCATCACCCCTCCCCCACCACCTGCTTTTGCAAAGGAAATATCTTGATCTCTGCGGTGACAGCCAGCTTGCCAGTACTCTGCGGGTATCGGGGGTATCCAACTGTGATGTTTCAGGGGTATACCAATAGGCTGCTGCCGCCCGCAAGCACACTCCAGCTCGTACGCATATCAGTCCTCGGCCTTCTCCCTGGCAAGGGAAGTTCTGTCCGCCTCACGCTGAGTCCATGTGGCACCGGGGCTGCTGCCACTGCTCCCTGCTGCAACGTCAAAGTGCACCAGAATAGAAATGCAGAGATTTTCCCCATCTCTCGAAGGAAATCAAAATGCTTTTAAAAACCTAACCTGCGCCTATTCTCAGCAACATTCTTTTTAGATGAATGTGAAAGAGGAATTAGCCCAAAATGTCAGCGATAAATTAAGGGAGAAAGGAACATCTAGGGAGCCGCTGATTGGGAAAAAAAAAATAATAGTGTCCCTTTTCATATGCCATATACCACTTTCCTATCATGTGTAATTCTACGGAGCAAAGTGTGCTTTATGAGTAGACTGATTGTGTATGTGACTTGAGTATTTTCTTCATCATTCAAAGTACTGACAATGCATCAGCCTTCTATGCAACGACTATAAAGAACATTCCGGAATGTCACACTGCGGGAAGCAATAATTGAAGGCAAAGCAAGAAATTCAGAGGCAGAGCTACAGCCAGTGAAGATCTCAGAGAAAAGCCAATGCGGGCTTCAAAGACGGCATATTGGCTTTTCTGCAGTACGTGTACGTCCTTGTGTGGCAGTCTTATCGGGATCTTTTACTCCAATTAGAGAGAGAAAGTTGATATATTGACATATCAAACATTATTTGACGTAGAATGGGTCAAGCAATGAAATAACGATTCTTATTCCTTCGTTACCAATGTCTTCCACTCCCCTGCGATTTGCTTTCACAGGTGGGCTGCCTTCAGCCACATCCCTCCAATACACACACAGCAATCATGCCACCCTGTCATGTTCTTGTGCATATTCACGTTAGTTTGGAGGCGAGTTCTACTTTCATCTATGGCCCGACTTAAAGCTACAAATTCTCTGGCCTTCAGCTCTAGCAGTCGAATTGACAAACGGAAAAAAGAAGCCGACAAATGATCAAAAGAAAGAGAAATGTGGGCACAGATTCATTAGAGAGCAGACTGCTATTTTCTAACGTTTCTTTTAGCTAGCTCTAGCCACGGTTCCTTTACATTTTGCTGTACAATGTATATAATGCGCAGCTGTACAAGTGCATGTAAGTACACTAAACTGAAAATGACAGCTGAAGTACATTATTCAAAACAAATAAATTAAACATCTGAAGTAAACTCACAGACAATGCACTACTAAACAACTAAAAGGCAATAAGAGACGTTTTGTAATACCTCATGTATCCATTTATGAACAGTGCAAGAAAATGGAACATGCATTTTCATATTTAAGCCCAGCTTTCGGGTGGCCTGCCTGGGCAGTGGTTTGCACTGTTACCTCAAACCTCTGGCACCTGGGCTGAAATCTCCTGTGTTCTCCTTGTGTTGCTGTGGGGTTTCCTCCAGGTGCTCCGGTTTCCCCCCACAGTCCAAAAACATGCTGAGGCTAATTGGAGTTACCAAATTGCCTATAGGTGTGACTGGTGTGTGAGTGTGCCCCGCGATGGGTTGGCCCCCCATCCTGGGTTGTTCCCTGCCTTGTGCCTTTAGGTTCCAGACCCCCCGTGACCCTGAACAGGATAAGCAGCTACAAAAGGATGGTGCTTCAGCTCATTCTTCATTCATACAGGAATAACTCAGACGTTAACTGAAAGAAATCTATTCCAGAGATTTAGGTTCGTGTTTTATGGTGAGCTATTAAAATGAATTGCATTTTGTCAAAGATGATTTACAATGCTGACTAATCACTGCTCTGCAATGGTAAATTTTTTAAATACAAACATCCAACAACTGTTCCAGTCATTCTTTTATTTGTTCATGTAAAAAGGGCCAAGAGTCATTGCCGGCTCTATATCATTTTATTCTGTATAAAATTTGCAAAACAATTCACTATAGCCTGATACTGTCCTAAGGGTACTATTCAGACCAACATTAAGCTCCGAGGCCAGCACTTTCATCTAAAATTTGCTAATCAAATACAGGACAGGCTCCCAGTTATTGTGAATAACAAGAGATCTGTGGCAATGATCGGCCTACCTGTCGGTCTTCCCCAGCAGGAATAGAGCCATACACAGCTCCTCTGCTAAAAATGCAATAAATACCTCAGGGATCTCGGGTGCATGTTGTGGGGATGTTAACTTGGGAACAGCGGATAGCAAGAAATGGCCGAAAGCACCTCCTGCTGAATACCTGAATTCTGAATTTCACGGCGTTGAACAGTTAGTGCCGAGCATTTTTCCATAAACCGATCGATGATGCCGTGGCTGGGCCGTGCACTCCCTCAGCTGAACTAAGTTCAGTTTAATAGCATTCTAATGCTAAGCTAAAGTTCTCACTTTCTCAGAAGCACCGAAACACAATGCCAGTGTTGGCACTATAGCACATTAGCAACATAAAACCTGTTTTCTTTAGCAACACTCTTGTTTCCTGGCTGCCTCCGCGAGTCCAAAGCAACATCCAGCATAGCTCCCTAGGGGTGGACATCAGTACATCCATGCTGGATGTTGTTTTGGACAGAGAGGTTGAAAGTGGTCATGTTTTCGGGGAGTTGGGAGCTGTGGCCAGCCACAGCCTGTTAAGCCACGCAGTGGCCCGGGGAGTAGGCAAGCACACTAGGAAGTAAGTGGCTACAATGGAGAAGGGACACCAAGGGCAGGGTAGGACGGGCACCTCGCCCAGGTGTCTCACAGGCGTGATCCCATGGCTCTGTTTCCCTACCTCAGCCGCATGAACAGGATGAAGGCCACCAGGAGAGCTCCGAGGGAGATGCAGTGACCCAGGTAGTTGATGATCACCGCTATGTGGTAGTGCAGCTTGCTCTTTCTCTGGAGTGTGAACACAGGAAGAAGCAGATAGAGAATGGCAGCTGGAGTTATTCGCATAAGCAGAGGCACAGTAACATGGTCAGAGGCCCCTGGGTCATTTGAGTTGCCAGAAACCCTCCTACCAATTCTGGGGTTACCATGGTGAAAGTTGTTGATTGGGGGGGGGGGGTAACATTTTAATAGAAATACCCTGGGTTTCAGACTGGGTAAATGTGTATTAGAGCCCTCCTGCACACAGCTGAAAATCTGTCGGAGCAAGTTATGGAAACTTTCAAATACCAAGCCGAAAGCATTTTATAGCATGAGTACCATCTTACAAAACAAATAAGATTAATATGGCACATAATATGGTTTGTTCATTTTAAATGTATTGTTCATGTGTCATCTCCCTGAAAAGAAGTGAAATGCCTGAAGAGAAAAGGACGTACGGTTGCACAAAACAAATCCCAATTACTTATTGATCAGTAATGTTTTCATTTTACAGTGTAAAATTAGCATTTAAAAATGCTGCAAAGAATAAGTCATATACTTACAGTTATATAAGACATATACTTACAGTTATATAAGACATATACTTATACCACATATTCAATACATTGGAAAAAAAATTGTGGTGTAGTTTATCAGTGTAATAAAAAAAGTTATAAAGATGGGTGTTGAATCACAGAAAAAAAAGATATATATATATATATATATATATGTGTGTATATTACTTAAATATATATATAATTATAATAAATAATAAGTGTTAATAGTAGGTTCCACTATTGCCTCATACCTCTACATTTGGGGATTATACAGTATACATGGTCATAGCCCGTCATGTGGATTATCTCCGTGAAACATTTCTATACACCCTAATTCATCATTAAATCTGCCCCACAGATCGAACTTTTGTTTTCCACTGAAGGAAAAAAATGAGGCAACGCCATGCTGCTAATCAGAGCTGGAGATTTCACCACTAACTCCGCCTGCCAAGCTGACCCCACGCTCGGCAAGCTTCGAGTCGTTGACGCGTAGTATTTTATTTCCTCTCGTCTCGGTTTCGGCTCACAAAATAGCTCAAGCGGCCCACTTGAGCCGAAGACCTTCAAGCCAGTGGTCTGATGTTTAAGACCCGGCCTGCCCCAGAGTTTGTGTATATTGGCCCTGCAGTCGACAGACATCCGTCCAGGCTGTACCCCAGCCCTCTACTGCCAGGGATTTGCTCCAGGCCTGACTGTGAGCAAGTCAAGCACTTAGAAGATGGATGGAAAATCGTTAATAAAAAATATAGCGGGCATGAGAATATTTATTGCTACAGCCAACAAAATAATAAAACATCACAGGTAAAGCTGAATGAGCATGAAATTAAATAAGTATGCTAAGAGGTCAACAGATATAATGTACTGCACAATCCATCTCCTAGCCGCTTAATTTCTTAAGGGCTATGGGGGGTCTGGAGCCCCTCCCAAGCAGAATAGAGTACTGTTCAGGGGTACACCCTGGATCGGTCACCAGTCAATTACAGGGCACACACTATGCTCAATTAAGAGATTACCTTCCCTGCATGTCTTTGGACTGTCAGGTAAAGTAAAAACCTGCCTGGTATGAGAAGAATGTGCAGATGCCACACACAGACACAGAACAGGGATGGAATCTGAACCTCCAGCCTGGTTGTGAAGCAATACTGCTGCTCACTGAGCCACGACACTACCCGTTAAAGAAGGCTTCTTGGAGATTTAGGCAAGTATATATGTTTAACCCAAACCCAAGCTAGCCACAATTCCTAGCAACAATTTCCCACCTTTTAAATGTAATACATGAATAATGATTTAGGAAAGAGCAGCTATATGATGGGTTACTGCCCTCATGCCCTCTGCCCTGGCTCTGTGTGTGCTGGCCTCGCACATTCTTCCTCTGTTCTCACCCTGCCCCGAGTTGCCCCTGCCTCCTACCTCTATTTCTGTATAGTCTCCAGGTTATAGGAAGTGGTTGGCATACAGGCGGCAGTTGCACCTCTTTACAAGTTCGATTTCAAGTGCCAGACACTGCTTGGCAATAAATATGCCCCCCCCCCCCCGTGAAGCATCCTTCAACAAAACCCTTGTCTTTGAGCACTTGCATTGCCTTTGGATTTCAGAGACGGGTGCTCACTCGAGCCCCCTTACTGACGGGAAGCGGCTCTATGTGTGGGGATAACAGTCCAAGAGATTGATAGATTGCCCATGTGGGAGAAAGCAGCAGTTATCACGGAAACTTCATGTCACTTTGGGCTGGTTTCCTCTGCAGAACATGCTATATTTGTGCACTGTGGTGCAGCCATACGAATGATAATCCCCCACAGATTTTTTTGATTAGCCATGCATTTATTTTAGCTAAATATTAGATAAATAATAGCTAAATCCAGATTTACACAAAATATATCTGAGATGCACGGAGTTTACAGAATGCAAAAAGGCGACATGCGTTTATTTGATATCTGTGCTTCAGTAAGTAATATTAGTATATTTTTCACTTTTTTACTGTAAGCTGTCTTTAATGGTATGAGAAGGCGAATCCAACTCAAAATTTGACTTACGCAAGGATTTGTGGAATGGATTACTTGCGCAAGTCAACGCTTGCGTGTTATTTTCTTGCATGTATTGCACCCCATTCAGGGTGAGCCCTAGCCGCTGTGCTGCCTGTGAAACGCATAACAGGCACAGCATATTATGGCCAACACACCCTCCCCTAATGCTGTTTTCAGGGTGTGCGTCTGGGCATATGAACGGCTAAAACAGACTTGGTGCCTCAGATCAATTACAGTGCCCTGAACTGCTTCCCCGAATCATATTCTGCAGCTCCAAGAAAAAATTCCTCATGGCCCAGACCTTTACAAACCTTACGAAAATTAACCATGGTTTTACTATGGTTTTTTGGGTAACCATGAGTTTATGACTATGGTTTTATCATGGTTTCACTGCAGTTACCATGCAGTGCTATAAATAAACCATGGTAATACTAAGGGTAGGTGCTTAGTACATCATAATTACCATGAGGTACCCTAGTAAAACCATGGTTACTGTAAAAAACCCATACCCAAAACACCATAGGAAACCATAGTGAATTTCTGTAAGGGAAGTACAGAGCTTTAGAGAAGTTTATCTGAGAGTTTGGTGTGGGCTTGGACTGGGGAAGGATATGGGGTGTGGGACTTGACCTAGGCCGATCTGCCCAATAAGTCACATGTGGGTAATAGCTGCTTTCCAGAACAGTGAGACTCCAGTAAATAAAGATGTTCCAGAAATAATGAAGAATGCTCTCATCTGGATGCTTAGGGCAGAATTTACAGCCATACCCAAGCTGCTCATAAATCTGCCTATAAAAAATGCATTAATTGTGTCCAGCAGAGGATAAATCTCCAGGTTCAATTTGCGCGGTTGTGCAACAATAAGTTGCATTTCTCAAAGGAATAAAAGATGCTGTGTCCTGCAAGCGATCAGGTTACTTGCATATGGATGTTATTAAACAGCATTGGTAGCTGTATCCGATATTTCCCAGTCCACAGTCTCGTGCTCGGTTCGCGGCTTACGATGTACCGCTAAGGAGCACGCAAATCAGAGAGCTACTAAATCACCCTCGTTCCTCAGTTGCATTGAATCCCACTCAAAATGCATTAATAGAAACAGAAAAAATACTTCTGCTATTTCCAAATTATTCATCATCCAAAAGAACAAAACAACCAACAATTTAGCCAAAATGTTCTGGATATCTTGGAAAACACCATCATGTTTAAAACATTACACTAAATGGGTTTTTGACTGGCCTTTTACATGATTTCTAATTATGCTTCTGGAATCATTAATATTGCTTTATGTTAGTAACCATTTGAGAACTACGTGTTACGTTCTTCTTTGTGTGTATTTTAAAGTGCTGCTGAATAATTTTATCATATTGATTTTATCATATTCATATGATCTATTTTGCCATATTTATGGGTCATAAACACTTCTGTATCTTCTCTCGTTCATTATTATTAATGAACATCTCTTGCCGATTATATCTTGGACTTTTCTCAGAAAATGCAGGCACTGTGCCTTCCTTTAGCAGAAAAATGGCAAAGGGGTAATTCCTACATTAATTATGCTATTTGCTTGCGCTTCTACTATTAATCTACCAGAACCTACACGTTTCACAGCCCCTCACCTGATATATTTGGCTCAGAATTACCATGCTTCTGGAGCTTTAATAGATCTGGCAGCCAAGCCTCGAGACCCAGAAATCTGATTCCCAACAGACACAAAGAGTCTCAACTCTTTATAATATGTCCCTGTTAAGAATTTAAGGTCCAACTGTTTTAACTGTTGCCTCCTACCACCTCTAAAAAAAGCTCAAAACTCAATTATAGCTCAGTGACACAAAGCTGGTCTCCTGGGGGTGTTCGCCTTTTTCACTCTCAGTCTCTCGTTCATTCTGACTCTCGGGACTGAGCAATTTATCTTTGTCTTTTACAGCATTTATTACGCGCCTAGCTTATTTCGATATTCACATGAATTAAGCATATCTGACATAGTGTAGTCAATGCACACAGTACTCGGAAGCACGGCGAGCCAATCGTTAAGCCTGACTCAAGCTTCGTCGCTCTAATTTGAGCATGACACCGACATCGCAGGGAGACTGGAGCATATAGACTAAAAGAGGCTGATATTATTATCGCATCTGATAGCAATTTGAAGGCAGCAGACTTTCAAATTTTCGGATATTAGTATTCAAAATAAATTAAAAAAATTACCTGAAATTTCCGTTCTCTATTCAGCTGCCCTAAAACTCCACCATTTTTGCTATTTGATAGTCACAAAGAATAATTTTCTGTAGCGAAAAGCAGATTCATGGCATGTATAAGTATAATACATCAGTGTGAACTACACAAATATCACACATCAGTTTCATATAAATAGTGTCATCCAAATGACTAGTTAGAGCATCACAACATCATTGGAAAAGAAGGATAAGGCGTCATTAGGTCCGATAACCTGGGGCTATAGCTCGAGTATTTTTAAGCTTAGCACCGAGTATTTTCACACTGAAAACGGGAGAAAGGCCAGGAGGTGTTACAGCAAATCAATACAGACGGAGTAACAGAGTGGAACTTGACTTGCAATGTCCGAAGGATGGGGGGAGTAATCAAGACCCACGCGCAAATTTCCGTTTTACAGGGTGGTTCAGTAAAACTCATTAATATTAATGACCGAAGCACAACCTGATTGGTCAGTGACCATCAGCCAAACTGGACACCAAAAAACAGATAACCGATGGGAGCACATTCACCAGGCTAATCAGGTAGCGCTCTCTCTTGCAAATGGTGGGGATTGAAATTTAAATCAGATTTATATTGCGGACTAATTGTAAAACACATTAATTCACTTTGCCTAGACTTTTTTTTCGGAGATTTAAGTTAAAAATGGTTCTGATTTCCTATACAGTAGTCCTCCTGTATGCCTGGGTG
Source organism: Petrocephalus sullivani (assembly GCA_026780845.1). Classification (NCBI taxonomy): domain Eukaryota; kingdom Metazoa; phylum Chordata; class Actinopteri; order Osteoglossiformes; family Mormyridae; genus Petrocephalus; species Petrocephalus sullivani. The sequence continues at coordinate 12,173,835 of JAODKM010000043.1, forward strand.
ATTTGTTGCAAGGCCTACTGCGGATAGCAGAAACTGCAGATAATAGCCAACCATCCGTAGACCACATATATCCCGGGATTTTCATGTACTTACACATGGCTAAATGGCTAAATCACAGTGTAAGACATTACACACATTAAATACAGTAATTATAAAATATATTGTACATTATTATATAGTACAGTATAGTACTCTCTCGAATAAAATGGATTCTGATGTTTTAGGCTAATTCTCAAGAGATGATGAAACAAGGGATGACAAAGGAATGACTATCATGCTTTTTATGCCACTCAAAGGATGGAGGAAAAATGGAAAAAACATGTTTTTACACATTTTCCAATATCTATATATTTTTTTTTGGACCACAGCAAACCATGGATGACTGATATGGGGGAATTATTGTATGTCAGATGAGAACAGACTGTGTGAATGTGAACAGCGCAATGCTGCATAAAACTTTAGAACTCCCATAAATACATTATGCCAAATGGCAGTAGTATATAATCCTTTTTATGGCTATTAGTGCATAGCTGTAGTAAATACGCCTGTTGGTCTCCACCCTCCAGGTGAGCATTCCTTCTTCTGGGTCTGGGTCACTTGAGGAGTGTGTGAAGTGCCTTGCTATATCTGGGAGCACCAGTACACATGTAGCTCCAAGACGCTCCATCTAGGCACAGCGAATGACGCTATTGCCTAGCGGTGAGGATCATGCGAACTGTGGGCACAAGCTCAGGGTTTCCTCGCGGGGAATTTCAGCTTGCTCAACGTAACAGGATTTCAGTGGTTTTTGTGAATGGTGGCAATCAATTAAAAAAATGGCATCAGTGAAAGTCTCGAACACTGTCAGTTCTTCGTAATTCTGATGGCTTCGATGATGAGCAGAGCTCTTTCACAGCTGTATACAGCCAAGCTGCCCTTCACTCCTTGGTCATGCTCACCGGATTATTAACTCACCTGTAGCTCACAAACTCATTTACCTAGTTGTATGGGCAATTCTAGAATTTTTTTTTAAATGGGCTGTACAGAGGGGCCAACCAATGATATGTTTTGAATCGGTGACTGACAGGGAAGGGAATACTCTGCGGGCCAATCGGCTTTCAGCTAGGGCCTGTCTCCCTGTGGCCCAGCCCCTGTCTACACTCCTGCCAAGCTTGGGGCATTAGGACTGTGTTTTCAGTCACTCCTTTGTGAGGTATGGTGTTTCACAGAGCCTGTGTGACATTACCGGTCTATTCTGGTTCATGGCTCTTGTCTGATTCATCAGTTTGCTGTTTTTCTCCGTGTTGCTCCTGCCTGTCCTGCAAAATCTAACTTGTGATTTGACAGCTGATTTTGGATGACATTTTGGATTTATTAACTTAACCTAGCCATCTGCATTTGGATCCTCTCATCATTCTGTCTACAAACATAGAGATTATCCATAGAGACAGATTTCAGAAAACAAATTCAGAAAACAATAATTATTGGGGCCTCTTACAAAGACATTACCAACGTAAACATTAGGTCTGCCAGATGCTAGCTGTAGGTAAATGTACCTTTTAAGGTACAGAAAATGACTCTAGGAAACATTTTCCATACCTAATGTACCCATTAGGGGTACATTAATGTTGTTTGTACCTTGGGGGTGTTCCTCAATTGACAGACCCTTGAGGGGATTCAATATTTAATATTTTCACAGAGTGCACTGCCATGATATAATAATGCCTTAAAATTCATATTATTCCTTGACGCAACTCATTTTTATGTTGGGAGTGCAACAGAGGAGTATTGTAAGGATCAGACCTGTAATTCATTAAATGTAAAATGTGTCCACATAAGGAGCCTGTATAGATACATGTTGAATGTTGAATTCCTTTAAAGAGTGCCATTAACCAAACCTGGGATATGAATATAAATATCAAATATTCCCTCTGCATAGCATTACACCCTACATAAAGGCACTCTTAAATACTAATTTCACAGGCTTTCGCCATCTTCCACACATGAATGTCCCTTTCTCTGTACATTATAAGTGACAGTAATCCTCAGCCGTGTTATTCATTTTGTGACATCATAGCATGTAACAGCTACTTGCCTCCTGCATTTTCATTTAATACCTGCCAAGGAATCACTTTCCTTTTGAGCAAGCTGTTCATCTATTTCCAAATGCAAAATCTGAGCAACTAGCTATGGGTCGTTAGCAGACCTGTCCTTAATCTATGACTGGAGCACAAGGGTATCTTTCGGTAGGTCTTGCAAGCAGTGACTCTCCAATTTCAATTATAGGGAGGAAGGGACGGTGGATTTTTTGGAACCATGCTCTAAACTGCTTTCATGCTTTTTCTGAAAATTAAGGGCATCCTGGGGTCTCACATGAGACATTGGCCTGTTTACATGCTGCGCTGTACCAGAGTGTTGTGACTTATTTGCATGTCGCTTCTACTGTCAGAAGCAGATGGTAGCAAGAACAGGCTGTCTGCAGTCGGGCCCTCGACATCACAAGGGGCTCTGGGCAACCTCCAGCAGTCACATGACCATTAGAATTCCTAGCCAGACAGCGTCACTCTTGCGTAAATCTCTAACACTCTCAGAGGTTTCAGAAAGATGCACGGATAGCTACTGAATTCCACGGCTTTTAATCTTTTGCCGCGGTTTGTGGCTGTTCGGTTTCTCGATCTTAATCCGAATTTGTTCCTTAGGAGATGACCTGCCAAGTGGAATGTCATAATGCCTGATGTGATTATAAGCGATTACAGCTCTAAGATTGAAGCTTAATATGGTCAAAAATGTTATATGAGCGATTAGCTATTAATACGTGCACAGAGATGAGATACTTATTTCTGCAGGCTGGAAGCCTCTGTGATTCATATTTTTGACATTACACCCTTGCATCCTTTTACATTTTCATCGCACAGCCTTTCCACCTTGCCCCCCCACCATTCGTCTATGCTAAGCAACGAACATCACATGACCCCACAGAGGATTAAATTGTAGAATTTATGTTAATTTTCTTTTAAAACTACTGTTTTTCATTCACCCATCCATCCACCCGATGCTGGGAGGGTTTCTAGAATCAATTTATCATGGCCCAATATGCCCAATATGCTAAATAGACAGTCCATAAATCTATCCATCCATCCAACCATCTTCAGTCCACTCCTGCAGCTGAAGGTCACGGGTGCTACATTTTTAAATATTGATTTATTTATGAATGTATCGATTGTTATGATGACTCACAGCAATCTCATCCTCCTTCACAGGACTCCTGCCCAGGGCTCTAGCACATATTGCATTGCGTAGGCTGAATGAGTTAGCACTCTTTATTTACTGAGCAGATGTCCCCCTCCCCAGCAAACATTATTTATTAAGAATTTACAATATAGATGTTCTCTAACTCTTCACAGCTGGATTTTCTCTGGGCCAATTGAGCTAGAGGTCCTTCCATAGGGATCAGTAGAAGAGAGCTCATAATAAAATTTCAGCCCCCACACTTTAATCAGAAGTATTTGGACCAGAGCTTGGTTGCCCATAATAAAATCACACAGGGATGCATGGTACTTTGTGATAAAAAGATGGCACAAGGCAAACTTTCCACTCTGTGACTCAGTTTAGCTTTCACAAGGCTTTTGAGTTTCAGCCAAGTAGCCTCTAATGAGTCTTTCTGGAAGCCTTGCAAAAAAACGGCCCAGCTTCCACTATGAGATGCCTTCAGGAGGCACTGAAGATGAGGCCAGATGAAAATCATGATGTCAATGTGGATGAATTAACTTTCATTGAGAATGTATTTTGCAATTTTTTCATTATGATGCAGCAACTAAACGGCAACACCCTCCTCCTAGGATTGCTTGTTTTCCTGCTAATGTTAAAGACCTCCTTCCTGAACTATATTGTTGCACACGGTAATCCAACACCTTCCCAAAAGAGATAAACAATATATTTCTGAACCCCAAAACCCTCCAATAAATATGTCTATATGGCAGCCTTGCTGTCTTACATCATGGTGGTGTCTCGATTCGGCAAGTCGATTGTAACCATGGTGCCCCTGTTTTGCTTTACCGCCAGCTGATTTGTTAATGAATGTTCAGGCCTGGCAAATGGGAGAGAAGGAGCAGGGAGAAGGGATGGCTGGTTCATATCCGAACACAAGCCAACCACCATGTAAATACATGAATTGCCATACAGAAACGGCAGATGGGCCGAAATGTGACCAGGGTATAGTGGGTAAACGGAAACTGAGTATCAGTTCACAGTTTAAGGCATCCTGACAAAGCTCCCAATAAGGCTGCTTGAGACAGTAGGTGGCTGTTTTGAAGCGTGATTTTCAGCATTTGGATGGTCTTAGCCAAAAACTGTTGTCAATGGCACCTGCTGCAACAATGTTGCTAAAAATCCTGGAAATAAGCACGGCTTGGCCTCGCTGACGCAGCTACCGTACCTCTTCATTCAGGATGGCCTGGCACTGTGAGTAGTTGCCTTTCATCGCCCATGTCCCATTCGAGAGGCACTCTCGGTACACATTGTCTGCAAAAGGATAAAGACAACAGAGGTAAATATCGGCTGCAACTGACCGGACAGAGGTAACAGAAGGGCGTCATAATTTACTGATGGGTGTCTGGGACTATATATCCAATTTTACAACATTAATTAAAAGCTCTGGAATTTAAGGAAACTGGTTGTTCTGGGCAGGATTTTGCACACAGTGTTTAATTCCTTAAGAATCGTGGCACCAGAAATCATCACTGTTCCTGGAATGCCATGTAGGGCAAATGTTCACTAGAGGTGGAAAGTTCAGATTGAGGAAATCCAGACCAAGATTTTGTTTCAACCAATCCATTGAGCACAAAGAGTCACATTTGCAGAGTACTCAGCTGGTTGGTTGAGACAAAAACTTGGTCTGGACTTGTACCTTCTGGATTCAAACTTTCCACATACACTGTATGCTGTTTACATACCCCCCTGACACACAATGGGTAGTGTGCAGAATTTACATAACTGGGTGTTATGGGACTCAAGCCTGGGTACATGGACAGTGAAGGGGCTCAACACAGGAAGGGCTGAGGGCAGGAATCAGATCCACAACCATGGAGGTGTGCTAATTACTGAGCTCTAATTACTGCCCCACCCCGGGTAGCACTGCAACCTACCCAGAATTCCTGGCTTTCTCTGCATTTGATTTAAGGTGGATGAGTTTTAATATGTGTGTTCACTGATACAATTTTCAGGGCCAGTGGGGATGTAAATTGATGCTGTACAGGGAACCTTCTTGACAGAATGTGCATCGGAGAAGAAACTGTATATCTAGGGATATAGATATATACGACCAAGATGGAGGCACGTGCACCTTGCGAGGCTCAGTGTCTCTTCAGACTTTGCTTGCTGCTCTTCGCACTTCTGATTAGATGCAAAACTGTATTTCGTTACCCTGTATTTATACATGAGTAATGACAATAAAGTTGAATCAAATCAAATATAATCCCGTCTTTCAATAAGACCCTCCCTGCATTTGAGTTCCCGCTGGGTTTTGTCACATAGATGTGATGAGTAAAAAAAAAAAAAAAAAAAAACAGTCACCTACAAGAAAAAATAAAGAAATAAGTAAATAAAATAAAATAAAATGTCGTGCCACATTTTTGCTCTGGAAAGATGCCTGTATGTTTGTAGCCACATTTGTAAAGACAGAGTACAGAAGCGCATGCATCAAACACATTTACTTGTTTTTCTTTAACCAGGTGTTATTGCGGTATCAATGCACAGCATCACCGCTATTTCATGTTCAGCTAACACAAGCAACAGACAGATGTTTCCATCATGTGCGTCATCGTACTAGAGCTTAGTAATCCCTGCTTTGAAATTTACCAATCAACTCAAGTGCCACACACTATTCTGTGTCCAAAGGCAACACCAGGGGTGGCCTTAGAGGGCTTAAGGCCTGAATGTTTTAGCAATGCCAATTTTTAGAATCACTGTGATCATGTTATTAATTCCGGACAAAGCTTCAGATATACTCTGACACTATAACCTGTGCCTGTTTTATTCTGGTTGACTGATTCTTGCTGGGCTTAGGATAAATTATTGGGTGCAACCTCTAAGTAACCAAAGTTCACAGTCTATATAAGTGTCACTGGCACTGCTCAACCAACCAGATGAGTTTAAAGAGTCACAGTCACAGAGTACTCAACTGGTTCGTTAAAACAAAATCTTAGTCTGGATTTTTACTCTCTGGACCTGAACTATCCACCTCTAGTCACTAACTGGGGGTTCAACATAACGCAGAAAACAGCATCTTTATACCAATGACAATATGTCTATTCATCTTCCCACAAACAAAGCTTAGGGTACCATTAATCCATTAAAACTTAATTAGCATCATTTAATTAGCCCTCCAATTATACCTCACTGCATATAAGACGGCTCTCCTTAATTGCATCATTTTGTACTATAATTCGATTTCTAATGAAGATCGGTTGTACTTTGCTGTTTTTCTTAAGTAGGGGGCAACGCCATGTTGAATGTGCAGGAACATTTTGTTGGAAATCCAATTTTTACCACAGGCATGGTATTTAGAAAACCGAGCTTACACAGTATTTTTTTTCCCCCTCAATCAAAACAATTTTGCCACAGACGCAGACGACTCTTGCCACGGACACATTTGCTCTTAATTATTGACATGGAATTAACTCCAAAACGTCTGAACAACAGAGGGCAGGGCGGTGAGAACTGACAGTCAAAGAGGTTCGGGAAAATGTTCAAAGAAATGAATAACACCTCCCTTCACTTGACGACAACCCATAATCATAACCATGATTGTGATCAAACCATCTGGCTTATCATAGCTGACCCAGACGTGCAGCGCGTTTAGGTTGCATGACAGGACTGTGAGCCAATCTGTTACCTCGTCAGCTCCAACACTGTTCTAGAACATTCCATGCAGAGGGCACTTAAGGTGCCAGCACGTGTTGGCGGTGTGACGTGTCTCTTAGAAACCGAGTGGTGCTGAATGAACATCGAGGCTGAGCCGCTGGAGGTAGCGGCTGGAACGACATGGCAAACTCATCTACGCATGTGCTCATCGAAGAGCGGTCCGGTACGGTCACTGCCCTGCCGCCAGCTGCGTACAGTGTGAATGTAAGAAAGGGAATTTAAGTAATGGCTAAGAAAGAAGAGATGTTAATCTATGCCACACTGATGCTATGGCTACAACTTAGTGTAAAAAGAACCACTAAAAATGAATGCAACTTAAACTTTGTCTATTAGATATTATTACCAACCCAAAATCCTCCCCCCACCCCCCCCAAGTTAACTGTGACCCGGTCTGCCAGTGGTCACTTAAACATAACAAATTCTTTGATAGGTCATTTGCACTAAAATGAAGCTTTCATACTTGACTTAGTGACGCAGAATACATTGATTGCAGTGTTGTTGTTTTCATTTAGCAAATATGAAATTATGTGCAATTTACAATAAAGTGCAAAACTCATTAAAACCCCAATGCCATTCAGCTTAATGACGCATTAACAAGACTGCATGAGGGGGCAATGAATTAACTGGCCAGCAGCTTCACTGGAATGACAGCTACCTCCTCACTAATTATTTTGAAGCTGATTTGACCAGTTCTGACTGATTGCATGTATTATCCTGGGGGTGGGGCTCCCCTGCAGTCGCTAAGACCCCTTAAGGGTTCAATTTCCTTCTGCAGCCTCATTAGCGTTGGCAGTTGTTGGTAATTAATCTGGATCTTCGTGACTGTCCCAAGCTCCCGTGGGCACACTGCTACTGACATTTCCTCCAAGCCTTAATAGACGCTTCAGTGTGTTTCCGCATGGTCAAAGATCGTCAACCATGCGCGTCCCTCGCGGCTAAACGGCAGAGCGGATGGATCGAGCGGCTGACACCACGTGGACATCTCTGTGGTAGTCTGTGGCGTTAGCGGAGCCTGTGAGTGCCCATGGGCAGGCCGGAGTGGAGAATGATGCAGAAATAGTCAGGCAGTTGTCACACTAGCTAAGCATATTATTTATGATCTGAGCTGAGTGCTATCTCACAGTCTATCAACTGTCAAGTCAAGGGTTATAGGTGGGTGTCCAACTGAAAGCATTTGCCACTTTCAGCTTAAAACAGAAAATTGCCATCTCTTAATAACTATTAATTTGATTCCTGTAGCGCTACATTAAAGTCAAGTACGTGTAATAAGTATCTACCTACAACATAATGCATTACAATACAATATAAATGTGACAGTGCTGTCAATTTAAAAAGGAAACATATCTCTCGTACCACAGCTAAAACAGTTTTACAGTTAGAGGGAATGTCAAAGATGAGAAAAGATGAATGTTACTATGTTATTACACAAAACATAACACAAGATGTAGGAACAAAACCACCCAGCTAAACAATGTTCATTCTAGGAACATTTACTGAACATTATGATTAAGGTATGAAAATGTTCAAAGTGTCCAGTTTTCCGGATGGTCCCAGAGCATTATCCCTAATAGCTACAAATGAGAATAACGACACACAAACAATGGGCAAAGTAGAGAAGCAGGTAACCCTGTGACATTATACCTCCGTGAACGAGTTCACAGCTGTGTGGCACGTTCGTAGTATACATGTATAGCACTATTATAAAATAATATTTTTATTGCAAAACAATATTCTTCAACATTAATTGTTCAGGTAATGATGTTATCATGTGGACATTGACAGAACGTCTGTGGAAATAACATTCCATTAATGTTACAGTAAGAATGTTCTCAGTCAGCTTTGAGAAGACTTTCACATAACGTTGGCTAAAGCTCTGTGAATGTTCCCCATTAGCTGGGTAAGCAGTAAAATATGTAGATTACTGTATTTAGATTACTGATTATATTTCCTGGTAGGTTGTGCCAGTTGCTAGGTTTCTCCAGGTATTTATATCTGCACATTGACGATATTTTATTTAATTCTTAATAAAACTTCACATAATGCATTTGTAGAACACACTTGTGGGTAACATATTCCCTAGCTCATTAATGCACAAGCTGAAAATACGTCAATAAGAATTGTGAAAAATGACACAGGTCTAGTTCCAAATAGGGGTTTCTGAAGAAATGAGGCAGAATAGTAGATTTTATTACTGTCACCACGCCAACTGGAACATGGTAAGGTCTCCTTTCAGTTCATAGTAATCTAAAGACAAATGTCAAGGACGAAAATATTTATAGACGGGTATAGAGTTCGAAAGTTAAAGGAATTTAATTATTAGAAATGGATAAAAGAAGCAGCCAATCCTCAGGCTTTCTACAGTTTCACCTGCTACTCCTATCAGCTACCATATATGCAGCGATTTGAGGAGATTTTACTCACTTGAATGTATTCGTGTTCTGATTTGTAACGCTGCAGTTGGTCCGACCTGAGGGAGATCCAAAGTGCCTCTTAGTGGGTCCACTTTGAAGTGATTTCAGAAGAAATGTGGCAAGACTCATCCTGGTTCGAAAAGGCATCCCTGAGGTGTACTCCATCGGCCAGTTCTGTCCTGTGTTGTGTTTGTGAATTATTAAAAATATTGACCCAACACAAAACCCCAGAGTCTTGCTCGTTTGTTTCACTGACAATTGAGACTAAAAGGGCTTCTGTCTGACACAGATTCATTTAAACGAGGGGCCACCCGGCTGTGTGAATGTGCTACAGATGTGCAGATATTTCAAGGAGGAATCAAGGTTGACCGACCAAACCATATTCATCTGCAGTGCCACCGTACAGAGACTCCCAGGGTGGAGCCGCCTGTCATTCTTTGTGAGAGGAACATTAACTTGCCTTTTTTATAAGCACCACTTGAACTGTAGTATAAGCAGTTTTTTGTTTAATACTGTGGTAATTCACTTTATTGCATAGTGCATAACAAGGACAACAATAACATCTAATCCAAATCAAAATTTATTACATTTATTAAATCCTCAGCGTGTCAAATTGTTATGACTCTGAACTCTGGCCAAATCAGGAAAGATAATTAATTCATGCAACAGCTACTAAACAACTGCAGATGTCGGTGCTTTGAAAGACGGTGGTGAGGAATCATTTGCGAAACCGGCACAGGCTATGTAGCTACAAGGGTAATAAACATAGGGATGCTACCTCAGATTTTTCAGGGTTCTTTTCAGATTTTGATTGGTTTATCACAGAGAGAAATGAATTCCACTCCTTGAGATGAAACTGTGTGGGTCGCAGTTGGTTAGGGGGGTAACACTATTACCTCACACCCTTAGCTTTGGTGATTTGAATACTGCTCCATGCCTGCACAGTTCGCATGCTCTCTCCATGTCATGTGGACCTCTCTCTGCCGTCCAAATGACTGTGGTTAGGTGAAGTGATACCGCTAATTTTCTGTGCCCTAAGATAGACTATCATTCTCTCCAGTGTGCTGCAGAATTGCAACCGAATCACAAAAAGACCAAATTATCACACTGATACTAAAGAAGACCTGCACGTAAATGTACAGTACTGTGTAAATGTCTTAGACTAACAAATAAAGTATGTATTTGTCTAAAAAAATTGAATATATGCAAAGGAACCACAAAAAGTAAAAAGAATCTCTCCGAAAAGTACAAAAGTTGACATTCGGTGTCTGTAGTAAGACACCTTCGGTTCCCTTAAGTCTCCTTGGGGACATTCCAGCCATTCAACATATTTCTTAAACCATTAGCTTCCTTAATTAATTGAATGAATTTGTTAATTTGTTGAGGTATTGATTAACAAAATATCTTATGCAAGCGGTTGAGTCAACAAATATTGGATGGCTTCCACAGACAGAGGTGTGATATTAGGAAAGATTTTGAAAAGGCTAAGCTAACACTCTTTGAGAGACATAATTGTATAAAACTGTAGTCATACATGCAGAGCATTTAAACATAATTCTCTCTGGAAACCTATGCCTTCTGCAGAGTCCTGTATGTTTATAAACCACATTCTGTTCAGCGGACTGAGTTGCAACCCTAACTTACTCATTTTCACTTGCAATTTTCAAAGGAAACAGGAAAAATATATAATAGGCTGACAAGAAATCTTGTGCACTGATCCAACTCTAAAGTTTCAGTGCATCTGTCTTGTACAATGTCTGTTTTTCTCTTACACATTTGCTTACAATCTGCGATCCAGTACACCGGACAGCACTAAAATAAGCCAGAGATGTAATTGAATCACTCACATCCAGGCTAACTACCATGCATTTGCAAATCTGTTCCAGACACATTTTCTTATATATTAATGCTCTCCAGACACAACTTATACAGTATATACAGAATTATAGGCAAAGGACTACCTCAACTATTTGCAGACCTTAATGGGAATAACAAATGCAAAAAAAAATTACACTCTTCCTCTTTTGATTTCAAATAGCCATATTTAGCCCTATTCTGCTTAATTATTACCATTTTTCTTTCCTATCACCCTGTAGAGCTTAAAGATGTGATGATTTATCTAGTGTCCATAAATACGAATGCATGCCCATGCAGCCACAGAAACACACACCCACGCACTCGTACAGCACTGTAAGTGAAGACCAATCTGCTGTCCCATGACTCAGTGGAGGATTCATGATAGATCTGGTAGAAGGAGAGGGTCACACAGCCCCCAGAGGCCAAGCTGTCTCTCCCATGCAGTTAACTGTAACCACTGGCTACAAGGGAGGGGGGGGGGCAGCTCTGCACTGTCTAGAAATCTACAGTCCATATGCCCATCTAGTTAAGGGATGCAATACTTCACTAAGAACATGAGGAGTTCACTGGGACGTTCTGCCCTGTGGCAGCAGTAATGGACTGGGGTTTGATGAGGATGACTGACTGCAGGTGCTGATGGCCACGAGCTGCTATTTTCACACGTAGTTCCTGCCTGTAACCACCCCGTGGTATAATGGCGGGGGATGGGCTGATTGTACCGCACTGGAACCACGCACATAAAGTGCCACCCCAAGGATTAGTGGCTAGGCTGTCTTCTGCTGACTCGCATGGAAATAGGAGGATGGGTAGATGGATGCGGTCAAAAAGATAGAGAAAATATCCAGAATAACATGAAAGTGCATCGTCACTTACTCGTAGTGTTGTACCGGACTCCGTAGAAGTATTCTGGGCAAGGCCTTGAGACCATCTCCCCTGCACTGGTCCTGGGCCAGCAGGTGCCAATCCCATCTATTGAAGTGTTGCAAAACAACCCTGCATAACAAACCATCACATAAAAACACAGCTATGTAGCACTTTTTGTAGGAATAGGGATGCAAAACCAGAGTGCAACTGCCCCTTATTATTTCCAACATGAAAATGCAATCATTTGAAATTAGGTTAATCATTTTCAAGGTTGATCAAAAAAACAAACAAACAAACAATTCCATTTACAGGAAGTGTGATTTATGTGTATTAAATGAAGGACAATGAAATATATCACAAGAACAGATTTCTTTTAGAAAAAAACACAATTTCTTCCACATTTTTATCAAGTATATATGGACTGAGCATAACAGAGAAGTGCAAGTAATCCAAAGTGAAGTCCCCAGGTGAAGCCCCCACGCGAGTATAATGGGGCGTTCTCCTCCAGGTAAGCAGCGCCCTTTGCTGTATCATTATAACAGAATGATTTGCACAGTGTCGTGCCTGTGTGCTGACTGACAGGTTTCTATCACCCCTGTCCCGTCAACATCGCTCATACTCCCACTTCCTTCCACTTAAAATCTAAAATAAGTATACTTAAGTAAACGTAGTGCAGACTAACATCCTTTCAAAATAATGTAAAAATATACAGGTTATTTATACAGACTACACTGACACAGTCTGTATATGCAAATGTGTTCATTGCGAAATGTATTACCGAACATTATTTTATATATTTTATAGAACATGCTTCCTTGTTTTATACTTTAGACAAAATTTTTCTGTAGATAATGTGCAAAGTGTTACCCGTAACCTTAGCCATTATAATCCAATAGCTTAAACAAGCCACATTTTGATACTCACCTGAGATGTTGCCAGATGTTGTCGTCTGATTCCATGATGCTAAAGAGCGCACTAAAACAACAAGAGGTACAATAAATTACAATGATACATATTTCTGTACTGATGGAATGTATACTTTGAGTATAACAATATGTGGGATTCAACTAGAATGCATTAATCAGATGAATTATATTTTCAGGTCCATGCAACCATCATTTCAGATATAAGTTTTCAAAACATTACACATTACAATAACACTAACTTTTAATCCATGTCTAAGAGATTTTTTTTTGTTATTTTATGTATATCTGAATTATGTAGGAATAGAGAAATAAGTTTCAAAACAGGCGGAATATCCACAGGTTGGATTTCTATAGTGTTTGATGGTATTCAGGCCGCAATACTAATAAGGCATTTGAGGAATTGATTCAAAGTTCTGCCCACGACTACAGAATCAAAGGACATTTGAGACCAAAAATTTAATTCAGACGGATTATAGTGACTGTTAACGACATAGTCACAGCTATTTTTCTATGAACAAGAGAATCAGTCAAGAAATGTTGAACATTTCAATAAATTCCACTTATGACCCTTCGCCAGTTAATATCATTATTGCCTGTTTTTTTATATCAGTAACACATTTAAAGGATTGTATCCCTGTGCGTTTATTCGGAAAGGACAGACATGACTTGGACGCATCAAGACTAGCAATCATAAATCAAATGCACAAAATTAGTGATATATGTGAGAATATGAGCCAGCAAACCTCAAAAGAAACATTTACATGAAGCAAATTAAAAATAGTCGCACTCCCTGTGGAGGAATTTCTCTTAAGAAACACAGTTGATGAATTACTGTACATAATCCTTTGGGTAACCTGTCTTCATGTTTGCAATTCTGCATTCTGTTTTTAATTCTCAAGCCTTCACCAAGAATGCCTAGTATGGCATTCCAAGGGTATAGGTGTATATTAAGACTGTAGGCCATGACAGTAATCTTGTTTCCTGGAGAATAATTCAACATCCAACCCTTTAATTGCTACCTCTCCAGCCTTTCCCTGGCAAAGGAGATAATTACATAAACCCAAAGACACTTCAGTGAACACCATTAGGCACCTTTGTCAATTCACAAGCCTAATTATCTAATATGCAGCAGTCGCCACCGATGCTGACCAAGACATTTCAGCTTTTCAAAGTTACAGCGTGGGCTTGGGGGCTTCATGGCTCTGATGAAAAAGGATATCGGAATGTACAGGAGGCAATTATGTGTCATGGGACCGGCATCACAATGGGGTCCAGATTCTTGGGATCAAAGCAGAAGATGATTGATACTATACATATTACTGAGACAAAGTGTATGATGCACTAAATCAGTGTTTCCCAACCCGCTCCTCGGGGATCCATAGACATTCCACATTCTTACTTTCTTCCAGTTTCCAGCTCCTGGTACCATAAACAAGCTCCTGGTAGGGAGCTGGGTGGAAGCAAAAACGTGGAACATCTGGCGGTCCCAGGGGACCAGATTGGGAAACACTAAATCTAAATCACTAAACTCAATATACCAAACTGGTCTCCTGATGTTCCCTTCTGCCTGCCTCCACGCCACGCCAAATTGTCGATATTTGTCATAGCAAACAGTATTCAAATGATCCATCTGTTATAATCTCATCACAGTGGGTGGTGTGGGTGATGTTTCAGTCTATATTCTCCAGGGTCCCCCAGAGTATTGTGTGGGATTCCCAAATTGTTCTGCAGGCATTCCAGAGACATGCCATTCAGGTGATCCGCCGTCTCTGCATTGGACTTCAGCGTCTCACTCTGCAGCACTCTGTCTCACTCTGTCTGAGCATTTTGACACCTTGGCTGTTTCTTGGAAACGCAGAACCTTGAAAGGTGATCGCATGTTGAAAAAATAGTGAATAATAAACCCAAAAAAGTGAGAACATTTCGACACGCTACTATTGGGAAATGTGAAGAGGGGCATAGAACCCTCACGGATACGGAATATGACATTGAATATCTAGGAAAAGTCTAGATTTTTTTTTGAGCCAAATATTCACTGAAAGTGTGTGAAAAAATTCAAAATTGATTCAGTTTTTTAAATACATAATGTAATTTCACTTTCATTATGTACAAATTAATGGATGGCCACATTTTAGGCTTAAAGGAAAAATCTGCAGTCTGCAGCAGACATTATGGCAAAATCGTCCAGTAGAAATGTTTGGCAGGGCGGTATGGTGGTACGGTGGTTAGCATTGTTGCCGCACACCTCTGGGACACCCTCCTGCCTGCCTGCTCTTCGCTCCTGCGATGCCTCTCCTTCCTTCCCTGTGGCTGTGCCACTGTTGATCTTACCATCAAGCATCAAGCACCC
>JAODKM010000043.1:12189242-12213646 GCA_026780845.1 Petrocephalus sullivani
GAATAGTCTTCCTGATAACGTAGTGCAAGCTGAATCCTTAGGTTCCTTTAAATCAGAGCTAGATAAGATTTTAACAAATCTGAGCTATTAGTTACGTTCTCCCCAAGCGAGCTTGATGGGCCGAATGACCTCCTCTTGTTTGTATAGTTCGTATGTTCTTATGTTCTTATGATAAAATGACAGTGATTCACATTAGAAAACTGTTCCAGGTCCTATGATTGATATTAATGACAGCCAGTGAATATTGGGGGGGGACCACTCCACCCACCCCCTTAGCCCCCCTTACTGTTAAAAACACTTGCTAACTGCGCTAATGAAGGTTGTATGCTTTTTTGTACAGATGGGATTATTTTGTGTCAGAAAGTGTTATCGGGTTTGATTTTCTGTTTGTCCTGTTTGTCTGAGCTGCTCTTTAATTAGCCAATAAAACCCTTAATCTTGCACCCACATTTTTTTTCCTGCTTGACCACCATTGGTTTTCACAAGCTTAATTGTTTACACAGCAGCTCACGAACATACTCCATTAGCCAAAGCGTCAGCACTGCTTAGTATAGTATTTTGTCCCCCATCTACTCATGAATTAAGCTAAATTAAAAATAGAAGCTGCCAAATCAGACCAGACAAAGTGACATATTCAAGCTGAAGTTAATGACATTGAAGTCTGACATTTATGGAGCGGTAGATGTTTGGTAACTAAATACAGATCTGGGTTTCATGAAAGGGCTTCGATTTGACATAAACTGATGTATTCAATTGCATGAAAAAATCATCTAAATACATCAGTTCCATTGTTGGCTGTAATTCTGGGGTTTATCCCAAGCCATCCAAGGCAATAGATCAGCGGTCAAGGTGGAGAATAGAGAAATAAAATACAAGAGAAACCACATGAGTGGGTGACAAATGGCCTTTAAATGGATAGAAACAACTGTGTGACAATGAGAAGGTGATGGATCTGGGCAAAGAGAATTTAACAGAGATTTTCAATACATTTCTAGTGAGAAACTATTCACAGGCTCATTCATTTCTGCCTTTGCCGTCTTTCCTCTGAAGGTTCAAGAGGAAATGGAGGTCTTGCATTCGATTGACAGCTCACACAGGCCGAGCATCTGCTTGGGTGTTCAGAATAGTGTTCAGGTTCAAAAGAGTATTATGGAAAAGCCACAAACATAAGAACTTCACTGAATTCCCTCCATGATGTTCCTAAGCAATCTCCATTGCACCTATGTGATTATTAAAAATCATGAAACATCCCTTTTGCACATGACATTGCATCTTTTATCTCCATTTTACAACCCCTTCTGTTCTGTGAAAAAAACACCATGGTGAAATGCAGTGCACACGTAGCTTTTACTGAAGTGTCCACAGACTGACGTCATACAGTCGCTTGGTATGACAGTCTCCATAAAAGGGAAACATCTTCAAATTACCCTTTAATGGTTTTCTTGAGGTTTCTTGGGTAGAGCTCAGCGTTTACAGCGGAAAGAGGTGGAATGGTATTCGAGCCGCATCAGCTACTCAAGGTCATTCTTTCCCTTTTATTAAAGTGATTCAGAATACCTTTGGCTTTGTGTCTTACTAAAAAATTAATTTTAATCTCCCGCCTTTATATTTGGGAGATTTTTTTTTTAATCATTATGTTTCATACATTTTCGTCAATGCCTTCCAGGTCATTGCCATGCTTGACTTTAAGGATTTATTGATAGCTTTGTGGCAATTCTCTCATATTCCCATAGTTTTCAAAAGAAATGAAAATGAATTAATGATCAGGAAATTGGAAGCGATGCTACGTCCTGTAACTGTATCTGATAACTGCCTCCACATTCTCCAGCACACATAAGCTCTCCAGCACACATAAATGTTGATACAACATTTCCAATTACAGCCAACACTTGATATTGGACAGTGCTAATGGCAAAGGTTTACACACTACTTTATTATAAATAAAAGTTTTATGTGACTTTTACCATGCTTTTGGAGACACATAAGGTAAAGGCCTTTGGAAAATGTCCACATGGTGATACATCTATGAAACTCATCTATGCACTCATTTTACAACCCCGTTTCCAAGAAAGTTGGGACGCTGTGTAAAATGTCAATAAAAAAACAATGCATCATAGAAACATGTATTTAACTGAAAATAGAACTAAGTCAACATATCAAATGTTGAAACTGAGAACATGTATTATTTTATGACAAACATATGCTTGATTTGAATTTGATGGCAGCAACACATTGAAAAAAGTTGGGATAGGGGCATGTTTACCGTTCTGGTGGTTTACCGTTCTGGTGCATCACCTCGTCTCGTAACAACACTCTGTAAAAAGCTGGGAAGTGGAGAGACCAGCTGCTGGAGTTTTGGAAGTGAAATGTGCCATTCTTGCCGGACACAGGCAGGCAGGCCAGTCTAGCACCCGGACTCTTCTGCTACGGAGCCATGCTGTTGTTTGGGTGGCGGAATATGGTCCTTTGGTCAGTGGCTGATAAAAATGATTTCCAAAAAGAATTAGAAATTTTGATTTGTCAGACCACTGGACAGTTTCCCATTTTGCCTCAGTCCATCTTTAAATGAGCTTGGGCCCAGAGAAGTTGCCAACGTTTCTGGATCATGTTTACATATGGTTTCTTCTATGAATGAGAGAGTTTCATCCTGCATTTGTGGATGCAGAGACAAACTGTTCACAAACAATGGTGTTCCTGAGCCCATGTAGTGATTTCCACTATAGAACCTGCTTTTAATCCAGAGCCACCAGAGAACCCGAAGATTATGACTATCCAACATTGGTTTTTGGTGTGTACCATGCGTTTAATGATATTATGTAGCACAGATCATGAAATTCCCAAATTCTTTGCAGTGTGACATTGAAGATTATTATTCTTAAATTGTTGCATGGTTTACCCACATAGTCCTTCACAGAATGGTGGACCTCTCTCCATCATCACTGCATGGAGTGCTGAACCTCTCCCCATCTTCACTGCACAGAGACCCCGCCTCTCTGGGAGACTCTTTTTGTTTTTCTTACTGACCTGTTGCCAATTAACCTAATTAGTTGTGAGATATTCAACCAGGTGTTTTGTTTTAGCACCCACCACTTTTCCAGGCTTTTGTTGCCCCGTCCCAACTTATGTTTTATGTGCTGCTGACATCAAATTCAAATTGAGCATATTTGTCATAAAACAATAAAAGTTCTCAGTTTCAACGTTTGATATGTTGTGTGTGTTCTGTTATATGGGTTTGCATGATCTGCAAATCATTGCAGCCTGTTTTTATTAACATTTTACATAGCATCCCAACTTTTTTGGAAACAGGGCTGTATATGACACATTTATTTTTAACAAACACACTAAAGCACGGGTTAAACCTAGGCTGTAATTTGTCAGCAAACACGCGGCCCCAGTTCCCTGAAGAAATCGGCCTCACTGTGCTGGTTAAGGACGGTCAATCGGGAGAAGCAGATTCCGGTAACTTAGCGTGTGACTGATAACTGTCAGTAACTCACTGCCAATATGAAGGATCATGTCAATACTTTGATTCCCGATAGCCGTAAAATACCAGTGCTATAAATACAAAGCACGGGAAAATCAGGCGGTGGCATAATTGATCCTCCTTTCTTGTTCACTCGAAGACCTGTTTAGGTGCGGTAAGCCCTGGATGGGGAGCACAAAGAATCGGCATCTTAATGACACCTAAGCAAATGTGTCTCTGCTCTGCCATGCATCCCATTTGCCTTCTTTCACTTACACAGCCCAATTTAAACTCAATCCGGCTGCTGCCAGATTCCCACCACGGCTGCCAAGGCGGCTTATTTCCCCCTGCAAACCTCCCTTCGCAGTGACAGTCCCCTTTCAAGCTTCGGCTTCAGTGCTCAGCATCTTGACTTGAGGTGGAAGCCAATCACCAGGAACAGTAGTACTGTACAGTTTTACTAACCAAGAAAACTGTATGACAAATATCTATCCAGTAGCGAAGCCAGAAATCATAGTGTGGGTGGGCTGGCAGAAAACGAGGTGGGCCATCCCATAATAATTCACTTGGTGACAGGACCACCCGGGCCCAACCTTGCTGCCACCGTAGCATCTATCCATCTTTCATCTTTGACCAACTGATCTCTCCTAGTTATCAGAGGTCACAGGACAGCGCTAAACCCTGGATGGAACGTATTACTCAAACATCAGAAAAATAATTGTACAGTGATTTGACTTCGATCAGATGCTTCAATACCGATGTGACTGAGAGGGATTAACATAACAGATCAATTCAATTTAACCTTGGAAGGTGGACCGATTAGAACAATTATCCAGCAAACTGTATGGAAATGAAATGTGAGAATATATGGCCGTGCTTGTTAATCGACGTTCATCCGGACATAATATGTGGATTATATTTGGCTACCTTTCTAATTCCACTTAAGCCTTAATTAAATTTCACAGCTGCATGCATGATTGAACCATTATTACACAAACCACCTTGTGGAGAAATAGAAGCATTGACTAATCTAAATAATTTGAACTCCTGAATGGGTGTTAAACCATGTATGACACTATTTTCAGAGCTTTCACGTGCAAAATAGTTGACCACTTACCATCATTGTGGCCACTGAGGTCATTGAATAGCCACTGGAGTCCTAGCAGTTATCATGTAACAGACAATAAAAATTGCTACAGAAGGACTAAGTTAAAGCACTGTGTTTGTAACATCAATATAAATAAAATGTTCAATTCTTTGGAGAGATTTTAGGAAATAGCAAGACTCATTTTGAGTTATTCTGGAGTTATTGAGTTTGTTTGTAAGTAATATTGCACCCATCAAAATGTTTGTTATTTGTTTCCTATACACTATATAGAAGAAAGTATTGGGTGACACCTCTTAATCACTGAATTCAGGTGTTTTATTTAGAGCCATTGCCACAGATGTATAAAATCAAACACCTAGCCATGCAGTCAGCTTTATAAACTTTTGTGAAAAAGTGGGTCATTCTGAAGAGCTCAGTCAATTCAAGTGTGGTACTATCATAGGATGCCACCTTTGCAATGAGTCGGTTTATAAAATTTCTTCCCTCCTAGATATTCCACGGTCAACTGTATACATATATACACTCACCGGCCACTTTATTAGGTAAACCTGTCCAACTGCTCGTTGACAAAAATTACTGATCAGCCAATCACACTTGAATAAAGCTGGTTTCTTGAACATCACCAGATCTCAATCCAATAGAGTACCTTTGGGATGTGGTGGAACAGGAGATTCGCATCATGGATGTGCCGCCGACAAATCTGCAGCAACTGATGCGCATAGTGCATAAAAGTTACCAACACTTTGTCACCAACAGTGACTGCATTGTTCCAAACGTCCCCTGGCATTAACCCCAGCACAAATCTGTGCACCTGGGCTCTATGGAATGGACCTCCATGGCCAAGCAGCTGCATGCAAGCCTCACATCATCAAGCGCAATGCCAGGCTTTGGACAGCGTGGTATAAAGCATGCTGCCACCGGACTCCGGGGCTACGGAAAAGTGTTTTGTGGAACAAGGGCATAACAATAGCATTCGAGGGTTGAGGTCTCCACCTATTTAAGGGGGTCCAGGGGGTTGTCTTGGCTGGGCTTGATTATTGGAGGGTTACATCCCCCCATCCCCTATTTTTTAAACTCATGCTATGAAGTGATGAATCATGCTTTGCTGTCTGGCAGTCTGAGGCACAAATCTGGGTTTTGGCAGATGCTAGGAATATGTTACCTGCACGACTACATTGTGGAGGACGGATAATGGTGTGGGGTTGTTTTTAAGGGGTTGGGCTAGCTCCCTTAGTTCCAGTGAAGGGAATTCTTAATGCTCCAGCATATCAAGACATGTTGGACAATTTTTGTGTTTACGACTTTGTGGGAACAGTTTGGGGAAGACCTTTTTCTGTTCCAGCATGATTCTGCCCCAGTGCACAAAGCAAGGTCCATACAAACATGTTTGGGTGAGTCTGGTGTGGAAGAACTTGACTGCCCTGCACAGAGCCCTGACCTCAAGCCCATCCAATACCTTTGGGATGAAGTAGAGAATGAAATAAAGATAGTGAGTGCCTGACCTCACAAATACTCTACTGGATGAATTCCCACAGACAGCCTTCCCAGAAGAGTGGGGGGACCAGCTCCATATTAATGTGTATGGATTTAGAATGGGATGTCATAAAAGTTCCTGTAGGTGTAACGGCCAGGTGCTCCAATTTTTTTGCCCATGTAGTGTATAGTGTTTATTTGTTTAAAACTACATTTATAAGTAGTTATGAAGTAACTTGGAGGTATTTAATAAGCAACCTGCCTAGAAGATTAAATAAAATTTAATACAGCTAAATAAAACACAACCAAGTTGGCCAAGATCAGTCTTCAATCAATATATAATGAAAGTTTCACAGCAGGAGTTGAAAGCTATATGGGTAAAAATGTCAATATTTATTCAGAGCTAAATGCTTGCAAAAGAAACATTCATGAAAGCTTATCAGTAGGAACATGTGTTCGTTGTGATAGGGGGCACAAGCACCCCGGTGAATGTCGCATATCACTAACGGTACACTAGCTAGCCTAGTAGTTTTATGCTTCGTTAACTTAAGTGACGAAGTACTATTTCTTTGATTGGTTTTTAAAAAGCCAGAGAATATACATAATAAATACATCATGTAAATTAATTACAAAGAAATACAAAATTTAGTTTGAAACTGTAAACACTGTAATAAATACATTAGAAAAAAATACTTTAGATGTTTACTTTTTAAACATTAAATGTAACATATTTAATATATAATCAAAGCTCAGTATATTAAATCAGCTGATTTTTAAATTTCTTAAGCCTAAAGTTACGACATTGGGTTACAGCCAAAAATATCCAATTTAGTCTGCTAAGTTTGTGGCAAGTTATCTGGATGTTATTCTATTTAGGCACCCTGTTAATGGAACTATACTGAAATATTTTGCAATTCTCCGCCCGACGGGGTGACATGTAAAGTAATGGAACCAATAAACTAAGAATTTCAAGAAACAGTCACAACTGTCCAATAAAATAAAACACATTGAAGCCAAACAAAACAGATGGTTCAGTTCTAAGTTCTCATTTTAAAATATATTTACACACAGCCCCTAACAAGGGAAGAGTCAGTGAACTTTATAACAGTCAATGTGGTCAAAGCATGTGTATTTGCATGTTTCCTGAAGTATTTCTTACACTTATATCAGAATCAGAATTTTTTATTGTCATCGTACGGAGTACAATGAAATATAAGCTTCACTTTCTGGTACAAGACCACATAAAAACATCACATACATCACATACATTTTAAGAGGTACATAAAGCACGTATTTTATTTTCGTTAAGTAAAGTAAAAATATCCTTCCATACGGGCATATTTTTCTTACATACCACAAATGTTACGGTATATAAGGCCATTAATTTCAATTATTTCACTTCACACTGACCAGATCAGCATAAAAACTTAGAGTTATACTCTACAAATCTAAAGCAGGTCTGGTTACAGATATGGCAGCACAGATCACAGAGACCAAATCAGCTTTTACACGACACACCAGGCTATGAATTACTAATGCCCCCCCCCCCAAAAAAAAAGCTCACATATTTAACATCCTTCATAAGATCCAGCATGACTGAATGATAACCATTACCGCAGTCAATTATTCATGAAAGGCCAACCTTAAAAATGCACTTCATTTGCAGTTGCTGCTTATTCTCACCCCTAGGCCAGGGCCATCTTATCCAGAAAGAGCCGTCGTGTATGCAGGTTTTTGCTGGAACTCCTTAAATAGCTGGTGGGAGTTTTACTTATACAAAAATGTTGTAAGGGCAGAATGAAAAATGATTCAGAGAGATAAACAATCAGATTCCAGAGGAGGCGGGTCCAAGTAACTAGAGGATGCAGACCCAAGACAGCTCATTGGTTAGTCTGACATCTGACATTTTCATTCTGGCCTGGGAAACTTTTGTATAAGTAAAACTCACATTAGCCCCTAATTAGAGGTCTGATTGGCTGAACAGTTCTCACACCTGGGTTTGAACAGCTGACCTAAAGGTTATCCCAAAAACCTTCATATACACTGGCCCTTTCTGGTTGAGATTGGCTACCCCAACTCCAAGCACTGGCACACAGGAAACCAGACTCACACTAAGGTTCAAGACTAAGGCTTTTCTTACCTGTGATGTTTCCCGACAGGAGGAGCAAAGCTTCACAGGTAATGTCTGCTTTGGCTCCAAGTACTGTAGTCATCAAGATCGACAATACCTAAATAAATCAGAATTGAAAGCAACATGACAAGGAATAAGTAATATAACAATTTATGGTTCTGGCAAACTTCTCTGACCTGTTTGGGAGGCAGTGGTGGCTAGAGGAACTTCTTACATTTATTTATTTACTTAAAAATTATAGCCACTTATAAATTGTAATAACTCATTAATGAAATGAAAACTATTACAAGTTGTTTATAATTGTCTATTGATGATTTATAAGTGTTACAACCTAAGTAGTAACCTGATGATAAACCACTTAGACACCCTTTGTAAGCAAAGTCTTATTGTAAAGTGGTGCCAAATTTTATATATGAAACAATATGAGACGTAAACCTTAAAGAAGACCAATAAATCAAAAGCCAAAAATGGAACTAATTATTTATTCAAACTAAAAAGAACCAAGATAACCAGGTGTTAGAAAGTAGGGTTGGGCAAGGGGTAAGTGTATTCAGGTTTATTCAGGACAGCGGGATTTGTGCTGAAATCGTCACACTCCACAAATAGACAAGGGCATTAGTCTTAAAGCCTTCCCCAAATGTTCTCATGCAAATTTCCCAAAATTCAGATTGCAGCTCACATTTTGCAATGGTTTTCAGGTGGGAAAAAAAGATATATAATAAAGAAAAAAACAGGTAATTCAAAAACAGGGATAAAAAAAAAAACTTGTGAATTTCAAAAATTTCTTCACATGTCACGGTAAACTCCATAAGCATGTTATGACGTACCCAAATTCATTTGACGATCAATGACATCTTACAGATATGTTTCCTTTTTATATTTATTATTTGGCCAAAAAAAACAGACTAACAGCTATGGACAAAGGACCCAAATGAAAGAAGAGAAGGACTGTTGTTCCGTTTCACTAAGAAACTATAAATAGCGATACTATCTTTAAAGTGACACTATCTGTCTCTGGCTGCTTGTTAGAGCCGACACGTTTTGTTTCGCGTGTTTGTAGCTGTCACGGTAAACACGTTCCACTACGGGCCATCCCCCCTGAGAGCTGCCACCAGCACGACACAGGTGACAGGATGTCATCACAATGTTGCTGATGGGGCAACAATCCATATACAGAAAAAAGAAACACCATGTTTATTTGTTTGTGGCCGGAAACATCACGTTATCTACAGAGCAGGAGACGGCAAAACAAGATATAAATAACCTTCACATTTTAAACCATTTTCCACCTGCAGGTATATGAAAGTGATCCCAGTAGTTCCTCAATACATTCTCAGTATTTGAAAGTAAATTCTCAGAACAGTTGGCACATGGGTATATTTTTTTCTCTCTTTATTAAAGTGATGTAATGATTTCTTTCAGAACACAAGATACTTCAAAGAAATGTGTCGCCTTAACTGAGCTCTGTATAATGAGTGTTTGCTCTTTTTTTGAAGTGTCTTGTTCCAGAAAGTGGAAGTCACCTGCTGTTTGAATCTTCATTAATTGCTGGGCTAATTGTTGACAGAGCACACCTGGGGACTCAATTGAAAAGAAGACTGTACCTGGGATGAGTAAGAATGCTTGTCTGTTTTAAATCGTAATTACACCACTAAGTGAAGTGGTATTTTGAACCTGGCATTTCTCCTTACTGCAGTTGTCATTTACGCTGAATTTTTATTTGTTCATTGTGTTTCTCAGTGGGTGAATGTTAGAATAAATGGAGACTTCCCTACACCTGATTTAACTGCACTGTTGCCTCACACCTCCAGGATTGGGGTTCAAGTAATATTTCTGTTCCCGTCTGTCTATTTGCCCTGCAGTGTAGTGGCGATGCCCCTTTCATGTTACCTTGACCTGTATAGTCCCTGCTGCCAGTGCTTGTGGGTAAGATGATCTCTAAGTGGCCCCGACCAGGATATCTGGTCGGAAGTTAGAATTTTTGGTTTAGGTATTTATGAGATTTTGTCGAAAGTATATTTTGTATATTTAAAAAGTCATGCCTGGATTCATACAGCGGCTGTTGGGGTCTTGCATGACTAGTGTAATTTAGGGAGGCAGATGTGCGACTTTTAAGTGCTTCACAGTTCCGTGCCCGTCCAGTAACTAAATCACAAGGAAGTGAGAGCATATGCTCGCTGGCCAGAGAGGAGAGAAAACTTTCAATGCCAGATCTTCCAAGATCCAAGGTACAGGACAGAAATCGAGGTGGCTAAAACTATGCACTCGCTTCCATTATTTCCATGAAATACATTTACCCTCTGAACTGCACATTTATACTTACTAGTGGTATATTTAGTACTTTCATTTGGTTTATCAGAAAGTAATATTAGTGTCCCAACATCATCTGGTCAGCATACAAACTCTCACTTCACAATGTTTTAAAACTGAGTAGATTTCAGACTTAAAATCTGCTATTGGGATGCATGCAATTAATTTTTTTTCACCTTTTTTATTCAAGTAAAAAGAACAAGATGTTTTATCTCTTCTGAATACCGATCGACACCTCCAAAGTGTCCTAGGAGGAGACTCTGGGAGGAGTCTGCCGGAGGTGATTTAACACATAGGCTACCCTAGACTACACAGGGGCCCGAGCCACACCACCGGTGCGGGACTCCTCTCAGATCGGCAAATTATACCACCGGCAATCAGCAGATTACTGGCTTTTTAATTCTTTTTAATTTAATTTTTAATTCCCGCCCATCTCTCGAGTGGCCCGGCAGCATAGGGGCCCCCCAGAGAAGTGAATACGCCCCCTTCCCCTCTGCATTTGGTGGCCTTTTCATTTCGAGACTACCCTACAGAGAGAAAGAAAAGCCGACCTTTGTCTGTTTTAGGGGCCAAAAACATTCGGATTAAATTAAATAATATAAATTAAATAAAATAAAGGGGGACGCCAGAGAGAATTTGATGCGATATTCTCACCAGCTTGACTCTCTCCCACAACCCACTCATACACAAAATACAGAAGATGTCAAGGCTCAGAGGAAGTTCTTCTTCGATGGGGTAAACCTAAGGTCTAGTACCACAATGACCAAACAATTTTATTGCCAGTAAACTATTCTTTGTCCACAGAAGAGCCATTTTTGGGATAAGGGAGATACAAACTATGGGAAACTACCCAGTAAATATAAAAAACATACAAAACTTCCCAGGCTAAACCTGCCAAGAGGAAGTTCACAAAAATATCATTCAGAGTCATAGGTTCTCTTTCCCACGTGGCTGGATTTTTTCTATCCTCAATTAATGCAATTTAGGAGTGGATCATGTATTGAAAGTCACTCAAGCACAAAGCAGCCACTATTGCAATACTGGCCTAGACACACTAAAGATCGCTGGCATCTATATTATGACTTAATCACCTGTCCCATTCAAGGTCGTGGGGGGGTCCAGAACCTCCGAGCACAAGGCAGTGGCATCTATATTATGACTTAATCACCTGTCCCATTCAAGGTCGTGGGGGGGTCCAGAACCTCCGAGCACAAGGCAGTGCACAACCCAGGTTGGGGCCCCAAACCATCGCATGCAGCACTCATGCACCATTCACTCACACATGGACTCCTATGGATAATCTTGCAGCTCCAATTAGCCTCAGCATGTTTTTGGATTATTGGGGGAGCCCCGAGTACCCGGAGGAATCCCCACAATGATATGGGGAGAAGATGCAGACTCACACACAAGGAACCCTTGCCAAGACTTGAACCCAGGTCCAGCTTTCTTATATAAATAAGAATATATTTACACTGGACAAAATTTAAGTTCACAGTTGGTGTCTTGGCTCTTTAGAGTGTGTATGCGACAGCTTTTATTGCTAACATTCTAATTCCCTGCAATGCCTGTGAGTATTAAAAGTCCTGCGGAGGAGAGTGCTTCTTCCATCCATGACGTGCTTATCCCTCATTCTTTGATTTCACAGTCTTTACCATATGCTGAAGAGGGTTTATAAAGAGGAAACAGAGATATATCCAAAGAGCTACCTAACATTTCAGCACGTCAATACAAACAGACATCTCTCAAAGCAGTCATTACTATTCTCCACGGGCAGTGCTTGAAGCAGGCCGCTACTCACCAGTACTGGGTACTCACCAGTACCCAGTACCAGCACCTCTGTCTTTCTTTTCAGAGCACTGGGAATGTTTCTTGCACACCAGCACCTCTCATAATCTGCCGGAACTGAATAACAAGTGGAGTCCTGACACCTGATTTTCCCACTTCGAGAACTGCCCAAGGGTACTATTCAGATTTGACAAATCACACCCTAGCCGCCTCATTTCTGAGCAGCAGGGAGCTTTGTAAGCTTACGGAAACAAGGCTTTAAACACTGACTACCAAAACTGAGGAACGCTCTCTATACATTCTTCAGTTTTGCACTACGTCCAGGGACTGGGAAATGTAGCGAGAGGGGTGTCTGTCGATGGGGCTTCCACCTCCCAGTATAAAAATCAACTAAAATGCAGACTCCTGTATTGCTTTCTTTCAGGCAGACCATCGCTGTAGAGGCATAGGTAAAGGAGAGATGTGTAACCCCACAAATTGGATTTTAATTATTATTCCCTCCCCCAATATCAAACTCCCCATGTTGATCTTTGAGGGAGGGGTAAAAATCTGAGCTGGTTAATGTCACCTTAATGTCAGCCTAATGTGCTGCGACATTTATAGGACTGGGGTAAATACCATAATTTTAAAGCCCTTATTACACTGTGACAGATGTGCTATGAAAGCAGACCCCATGGGCTGGTAATTGCTTCCTGTGGGGGGAGGGCTGTTGTCTTGAGTGAAAACTCAAGTGTGTTAATCATCTGCACCTCACCAAGAATATGTTAAAAAAAGAGTATCTAACTGCAGGCAATCAATGATGGTTACGCAGGGTTTAAAGAAAACACAAAAACAACTTGTGTAAAAAGATCACTCTCTCCATGTCTGATCTGGCTCCAGTTTTGCTCTGTGAGACTGTCATATCAATGTTTGTCTGCTTTTACCAGAACAATTTCTTCTTATAGGTTTGAACAGTGAGGGATGAGGCACAGAACTTGAGCTTTTTCGCCTTTCTAGAGAAAAATTACCTGAGAGAAACGTAGAATGATCCAGAAAAAAAGTCTGTACAGAATATAGAGATAAATGGCCAGTGTCATACGATGAGTTTGATGTTGAGATCACACCCAAGAAAAGCAGAAAAACAAAAAGGAAATGCTTCACTTTTTGAACCTTTGGAGGCTGATTTAGATGGTCAGGGATATACATGACCAGTTACAAATCTGGACACATGTGCTTTTAATGTGTTTCTCCCTATTTTAGCTGTGTTATTCATATTAGAGTAAAAGGCCTCGAAGCAACAAAGTAATACATATCATATTGCAACGACCAAGAGAAGCATTCAGCATCTCAACATTTTGCAACAGTTCTCTTCAAAATAGCCCAATTTGGCTTTGATGAGAGCATTGCCGACCCCCGGCTTCCAGCTTCACCGACGGCCTTCCCACAAGTTATGTCCCCAAGCAGGGTACCTCACTCTTACGCATTACTCCAACTCATTCCAAAGCAGCTCTGTAAGGTTTGTGGGGGCCCGGTCCTCTGTCACAGCATCTCTATTCTTGTCCACGGGATAATATCTACTACATAACCCGAAGGTGTGCTTGGGATCATTATCTTGTTGATAAATGATTCTCAGTAGGTGTGCCCAGGCTTTTCACTGGCACTCATCCTCTCGGGGATTAAAAACATCTTTACTGGCCGGGGGTTAGCATGTTTGAATACTGGTAGATTCTGAAAGTATCCCCCTCCCTGGGTTTCTGGCCATGCTGTTTCCATGGAGTACCACGTTCTGTTTCTTCATGTCAATAAGCAGTCAATAGGTGAAGTACATGAGGAAGAAGGCCAATAAAAAACAATTCTTCCATTACTATCCGCAGTGTTTATAGCTGTCTTTTTATTGGTGGAGAGCAAGCAAGTGCTAACCAGGTACTCAATAAAACGTATTCTAAAACCTGCAGGCATGTGTGTTATATACAGTCATGTTCTAAATGTCATTGACTTAGTCCACGAAAGTGGTGGTCCTCTTAACATTACTGGAGGAAAAGGCAAAGTAATTTAAGAAGTGCTGGGATTAGTGATGTTTCTTACATCAAAATGAAAAATAGCCACCCACCTGCATTGAAGGACAGAGCACTCCACAGATTTACTCCCTGAAGTAAAAAATGGAGTTGGCAACCACAACAAAACATTGCAAGAGACATAAAACAAAGGGACACGTGACCAAATCTTATCTAGGCTAGGTTCTATTAATTCTGAGACACTTATTTCTGGAGTCTAACAGAGACTGGCACCAAACCCCTTCCCGAGACGTGTACAATGTAGTGAACTTTGGTTCCATCATCTTTGTCTCTGTGTTCACCCTCTTATGGTGTTTTATATCTTCTCCTGTTCTGACAGCACATAATTGCACGGAGCTCATGTGCGCGCTAACATGAATATACGTTAATGCGGCAAAGCCTGAGATTCTGCAGATGCCCTTTGTAAAAGATTTGATTTTAATTTTCCCCCTGTTTGGGACTGGGCGCTTATCCTGTAGAGCAGGGGACATCCACAACTTCAGTCACCTGAGCTTTGAATTGCCCGAAAAAAATTCACACATTCGAAAGAACGACCTGGAGCTGAACCAGTAAATCACGGAAAATAGCAGCGGCAACGACGTCAATCTCCCATTCAACTTGTACTGAGAACATTTTTTCTCATTGTGGCCAAAATGAAACACCTCTCCATTCTCTGACCTCCGATTTCTGCACTGTGCACCATTTTTGGCACCATTTTTCAATATCTGCCTGATATTGATTATTATAAGTGGAACTGACACAGGTTGCTTTTATAAAAACTCTTTGGTACTTGTTCAATTAAGATGACAGTAATTTCAGCTCTTTCTAAATAATTAAAAAGCAATCCCTTTGTATCACTTAGCAAGGTTACTTTTTCTTGGTTTATTTAACGCGAGATCCTATAGCTCTCATGTTCTCAAGGTGTCACATTAAAGAATAAATGTGATTAGGTTCCATATGGAGTTTTATATGGAATTCTTAAGTGCGTAACGAGTTCAATTCAGTATTCACGCTGACCTGTTGCTGATGTTTGCCTCAGGTGATGGCAACAGTGTTTCGGAAATTTTTCAAATTACGCATTGGCGTGAAGGCCACAAAACTAACCGGGCTAAAGGACAATACTTTTTTTAACAGAGTTATGTAACTAATTACATTCTTCTGTTTGCAGTATATATATTGACTTTTATTAAAGGCCTCGTAACCTTGCTTGCGAATGCTCGCTGCTAAGCAACGGAGTTTGGCTTTATAGTGTCAACAGTTCCTAAGAAACAACTTAAGAAGAAACCAGAGAGGTGCTGAAAATGGTTTCAAATTTCCACCAGGGTTTTTACTACAGTTATTTGTTCACTGTTCTCATTATTAAACAAAAACCAAAAGCTGCAAGCATTATATATGATGAAATAGCATCATATATAGTACAGGCTACTGACCCAAGGATGAGCATTTATAAATTGGTCATAGTCGATGCAGTGGATGTCCTTGGACTCATCCCATCTGTACCCCTGCCTTGAACCCTCTATTTACTGGAATAGGCTCAAGGCACCCCATTGATACTGATCATGGGTACGTTTCCCAAAAGCTCCTGATAGTAACTAACGTAGCTGGACCCATTCAGTTGTATGGTATTCCAACTATGTAAGCTGCTAACATAGTTAGCAACTATGCTTTTGGGAAATGCTAAGTGATGGACGCTGCATTGTATACAATAATGAATACAACAAACACGCCGAGTTAAACAAATGTGGTTTTCTGTTAGCACCAAAATCTTCTTTAACATTCCTTAATGTTGCTCCAATAAAAACCCAATAATCTGCTAAGAACCAGTCCTGATATCTAGCCATTGAGTTGCCCATTTTCTTTTAAATGGCACACAAAGATAGCTGAATCTTTTGTCAGGGTGGGCATCCGAGCAGAAGTGACAGCGGGGAACGAACTGCTTCTCTCTGTGGCACTGCTGCTATCTGCAGAAAGCACTCCCTCTAATTGTATTCATGGCGGGGGGGACCCTCATATGGAAGTGTTGTGTCAACATCTGTCCTGTGCATTCTCAGCATCACAGAATCAAACAAACCAAACAAATTCCCTGGAGTTAACTGCATAGCCAATTGCAAAACGATTTACAGCTGAACTCTCCAAAGTGAATCAAAGCAATACAGTACAATACAGCTCATGCCCTCACCATGATGATGCCCTATGTCACATAGGGGATTACTGCTGAAAAGCTTAGATTTAAACCAAATGAATGTAAAGCCAGACCAGAACTAAATCAGAACTAATCAGAAACAGACACATTGAGGGTCGAGTGACTGGAGCGCAGGACACTGTGTCGACGCATCACAGACACAGTAACACAGCAATGCACAGATGGGATATAAGAGCAGGATGCTGGTCTCCATGGGAGCAACTCAATAAATTAGCCATGGTCTGCCTCTCCCCGACACCATGTCCCTAATGCTGCATATGCGCCACATGGGAAAGCCGACCTGGAGCCAGTAACCAATGAGATGGCAGAACGTACCATTAATGTGCGATGGAGGGGTGGAAAGTTAACAATGCGAAGAGTCTCCTGTCTATTGTATGCTCCTCTTGAACTTAGATCATTTCGTTATTTCAGGTGAGTTGTAGAAGCCCCTATACTGACAAAGACATTTAAAACCAGCCTGCCCTTATTCCTTATATGAAAATAACACAAACATGAAAAGGAGGCAAAATCCAGCATGAAATAAACCCTGCCACTACAGCACTGAAAGGACACAGAGCAGAGCTGAAAAAAGGCCCATTACATTTCTGAGGGTTAGATGTTTATGTGAGGGGGGTCCCATGTGGCTATTGACTGGTTCTGCTTGACTTGCTCAGATCCTGAGATGTATTCTAGGATCAGGATGATAATTTCTGACTTGCACTTTAATTACCCTAAATGGATCTGGGTTGTTGAAAGCAAATTTATAATTGTCTCAGTTTGTTTAGTGCGGATACTTTTTCCCTCAAGGGGAAATTGTTGTTCAAAATATATTTATCAGCAATATCATTACAATGTGCCTCAATTTTAATAGATCACTTACTAAAGTTGCGGCAAAAGCTTGCTAGTTATAGCAAATTATTAAAAACCTTTTACTATTACTATTTATACTATTTTCTTACTATTTCCTTTTTTCTATTTAGGCTTTGAGGTTTTGCAGCAATTCTGAAGGCAAGCACAACTGAGGATAATAATACTATCGTTACATTTTCCCATGTCATTTCGCTCTCAGCCTGATTCAGTATTCTGCAGGCACGGCCATACGGGATCCCCCAGTTTCCTTTTTTAACGACCACATAGCGGCAGAAGCTCAGAAAGGAGCGCCGCCCAGCGGGAGGTGGCTCCTGCATATGTCACGCCATTAGGCCTTCCAGGAACATGAGCAACACTGTTATCTGGGTAACAGTTCCTATGAAAGTCATGACACTAGCGGACAGTGACACACATATGCACAACTCTTATAGTGACTTGATGTATTACTAAGAAATAAGTTAAACTAAATTACGATGAACATTATTGTATATTCACGAGGAACATCTTTGGTCGATTTACTTGACATTAATATGCACCATATATGAGTAAAACCATTTACCTTATAATAACATTTGAATCATAAAGTATTTAATCATATAAATAACGTTTACATTATCTTTAGTGTAATTCATTGTATGTGAGTTGATTTATTGTGTCATAAGTTGAGGCTATTCAACTGCTTATTTTACATCTTTCAAGGGTTTTACAGTGTTAGCCACACATTGGTAAAGGCCTTCAGAATCTGAGCAGACTGCAGATGGCACCTTTGAGGTCTTGTACACGCTCACATCCCAGCTCATTTAAGAGCATTAAAAGATGCTCTTATCAGCTAATTGATAAGTTGATCTCGACCCGAGATGCATGGATTAGATGTTCTCCCTCACAGTAGCTGAGCAGTACTACTCCACAATTAGCTCTTGTAAGCTAATAATGAAGCCTGAAAGAATGACACTGACATGCATTCACTTTCTAAAGCCCCTTGTCCTATACAGGATCTCAGGGGTCTGGAACCTGTCCTGGAAGCCAGGAATAACCAAGGACTGGGTGTCAACCCATCACAGCCATAATTAAAATGTTAAAATGAATTTTATAATGAGTCACCAAAAGGAAATGGAAATATCAAACTGGGAGCAGGTGTAGCAGTAATTATAACGTGCAGAAGGTTTCTCTATGATCTAAATGTCTGAATCGCAGCATGCTCCCACCCTTAAAATTGATTTACTTGATTTACTGTCTTTGAGGATAGTTACAATTCGAATAGCACATAGATTTGTTTCTGACATTTAATGGAAGGGTTATCAAAACTTATAATCACGTTGCACGGCATGGCCCGTAGACAACAATCATGCAAAAACCCACTAGCCAAACTAATTAGCTGCTCTGTGGCCGCACGTGAAGATCTGTAAGTCGACATAAGCGCTTTGAATGTTTCCACATCCATTCACATCTTCACGGTTAATTAGTCCCCATTGATTTAATTTGGCAGGAAAAGTCTAACTGTTTTACATATAATAAGATTATGACTGATGTGAATATGCGTCCGGTATAAATGCTGTATCACATACAGTACCACCTACATAACCACGGAATCCAGCGAGAGGTAAAATAAACTATTATTATTTTCAGATGGCCTATTGATAATTCTTTCAGATGTATATAAAGCTATATTCCACGTTATCATTCGTTAACTAACATAGTGTTTTCATTATAAAGAATAGGGTAATACGATCTAAACGAAACGGGGTTTTAATAATGTCTTAGAAAAGTGTGAAAAATCTACCCAAAAACTAAAGTCAAGCAGCCTGATAAATGAATGCATGCCCATTATCGTTTTATTTTCGCGTACATTCGAGCTAATGAACCGGACACTGCTAACATAAAAAACGCGACAAAAATCTAAGACGATTCAATTCTGCGTTGCACTGGGGCGGTAAAGTATGGATTTCCATGGCGATTCTCGTGTTATGGAAGTATTAATTAATTAAACAGCCGGCACTGAATCTCCCCATTAATCATTTTTTGAGTCCCAGTGGATTACCACGTGATTAATTTCATTTTTCAGACTCATTATACAGGGCAAATCTGAATTGTAGCGATCAAGTCAATTAAAAGCTGACAAGCCATTTCAGTTGTACATACTTTTCATTAAGGTACCCACCTGCAGATGGATCTTGTGCATTTTCCCGAGCCTTTATTCGTAGATCGAGATCAGATCAGTTGGCCTCTTTACTGTTTTTGCTGTCGCGTTGGGGTTTATTTAGACTGAAAAGATGTTTCGTCCCCCCAGCGAGATGAGGCAGATGCACTGTATATGACTTTTTTGTTTAAAGGAAAAAAAAAACTTTCTATCGCGACGTTTCTTTCAGTCTAAGGTCCGTCGTCTGTCACTGATGAGAATATCGTCCAGCTTTAAGTCATTATAGTTCAACAGGCGTTACTTTTTTCCCCCCACATGATCGCTTTTCTGAATTGCCAGAAGTAAATCCATACACGGATACGTACATGCATGTAGCATACCATATCCGTAAGTGGCATGCATTAATGAATTAATGTCGCCTTCCTATATGTGCTCTTCTGCTTTGGAGCAATAAACAAAATACATCCAAGTTGAGCAAAAACTACATCGCTTCGGAGCCTTTCTAGTAGTATTCGGTTTGCTGTTCCGGGCATATGCATGTGCCAGGAAATTCTGTATGACCCCCTCCCCCGAATAGTTAAAAAGATTGTCAATGGAGTGCAAAAAAAATAAGTACTTTGCCCCGAGGCTTCTGTTGACCCACTTGAAAGTATTTATTTACCGATTTCTTTCTTTCCTTCCTTGCGAAAATGCCGCCTTATAGATGGTCCTGCGTGTCGTCCGCCCGACGCTGGTGGGCTTTGAGGGTACCAGTGAGCTCACGGCGACAATACGCAGCCACTATGCATCTGCTTCCCCCGTCGCGCAATGTGACATTCAAATAAAAAAAATGCATTCAAATAAATAAATGAATGAATGAAATACTTCTCAAACTGCACATCTATAGTCCAGGGCCGGCCACTGACAGACCCGTGTCCTTTAGTGCATTGGGTAAAGTCCGGTGCATTTTCCCACCTTGCTGGCGTCCGCGCACGCTTAGCCCTCCCTGGATAATCTCTGACGCTTCAGCTCAGGTCCACGTAGATTCGTTTCACCGGGAGCCAGCACGCGTGTTTTGTATTCCCCTTCCCGTGTTCGATCACCGAAGACCCCGTCTTCTGGGATAAATGTCGATCCCGCCTCGTAAATGTTTCGATCGATACGCGCCGCGACCGCCACCCGCGCACTTTCTAAGTAAACACGGTGACCGCAGAGGATTGTCACACTTTTTTTTTTGTTTAAGTCGTTTTAAGACTTCAAATAATGTTATGGGCATATAAAATAAGAACATAACTCAACCAATCGCGTAGTCATGAACACCAAACGAACTCGGTTAATGTTTCAATAATTTGTTCGGGAACGAATGAATGGGTGATTAAAGCCTCGTTATGCACTTCGGACAGGGAGCCTCGACGGTGGGCGTTAAAATGCGATTACAGCATCATGTCGGATCATTTAAGTGCTATTCAATCAAAATAATTTGCATAAGCATCCGTTGCGTTTGTCTTCCCGGGTAAGTTTCATACTGATTTTAATATTACCGGTGCCTATACAGTACAACGCAGGCACACATCGTTTGTAATTTGGGCACTGCACCCAAAGCTCTGGATCTACTGACTGTAACGGGCACAGCACACCGGGCAAAATCAGTTATCAGAGGCTCGGATTCACTGCCCCGCTATTCCCATTTATGACTCGGCTCCTGGATTTTATTTTCGAGCAGCTTTTTATTTGACTTCCCCTCCAGCCCCCAGCTTTCTGCTGACTGCGCATCCTTCAGCACGTATGGTCATTTAACGCTCTCTCTTCTAACATGCTTCCTGACTTTAAAGAGTTTCTTTCGGAAAGAGCTCCGGTATCTTTGGCATGCGAAGAGCACTCGGTCCATTTAGAAAGTTGTGAGCGACGATTTCATCCACCATCTACTCTACTCTAAGTTAGGGTGTTACCCTCGTCACGTGACCTGCTGCCGCAAAAGCATGCGCTAGGCTGTGTACGATCCACACATGCTATTTAATCCCAGCATCACTCAGTCAACATTAGATGGGATGTTAATGTGAAAATATATAATGCATTAAAAGGATAAGGTTTGTCTTAATCTTATGGTATTCCGTTGTGTTAAATAAGCTTACAAATGTGTCCCACTTCATCGGAAAACACCGGCTCACTTTGTTGTTAAGTGGGCCGCTCCCATTAATCAGTGTTGTATTCCAACCAGTATTCACATCCCATCACTGTGATACTTACCACTATATATACATATCTTACCCCTTCTGTTGCCTTTGGGGTAAAATTACCGTTTCTGATTGTAATAGTAGGGAAATCCCTCTTTTTTCAGTTTGAAGACAGACCATTTTCTCGAATGTCCTACCTGATTTTTCTATAAAAAGTGCATGCACCATGAGGATGCATAGATAGTCCTCTGGTCATTTTGAACCCAGCACTTATTAAATAAATTTATAAAATTTATAAAATCTTTCACTGACCAATGGAAGAGCTCCATGAACTCTTATTTTCTGAAGATGTTAAGAGCATGAGGAACCATCCTCAGAAAGCTAAGTGTCCCCAGAGGGTGATGAGGCTAAAAGAGACACATATTCACTGTCGATGTCAAAGTACTTGCCATGTAACTGGCACTCACCTGCTAAAATTGGAGTTCCATTTCACGAAATGTAAAGGAACGTTATTGGCAAGATGAACTGAACTCTTAATAAATTCCATATACTTATTTTTTAGCCTGTTTATGGGAGCTATCCATCCATTTACTGAAACTACTTATCCTTCCAGGTCACGGGAGGTCCGGAGCCTATCCCGGAAGCTACGGGCACGAGGTGGAGAACAACCCAGGACAGGGGGCCAGCCCATCGCAGGGCACACCCACACACACCTATGGGCAATTTAGCAACTCTAATTATCCTCAGCCTGTCTTTGGACTGTGGGGGGAAACCCCACGACGACACGGGGAGCACATGGAACCTGGGTGGAGACTGGAACCCTGGTCCCAAAGGTGTGAGGCAACAAGCTCACCCCTGTTTATGGGACCCGCCAATAATAATTTTATCAAGTGTAAATTGTTACAACGCACCATTAAACATATATTATTATCCAAAAATATCAATTGCGAACCCCATCCATCCATTTTCTGAAACCACTTGTCCTGCTTAGGGTCTCAGGGATCTGGAGCCTATGTGCGCAAAGCAGGGAACAACCCAGGATGGGATGCCAACCCATTGCAGGGCACATTGACTAATACATATCGGTACGTCCAATTAACCTCAGCATGTTTATGGACTGGGGAGGTGAACCAGAGGACCTGGAGGAAACCTCACAACAACCACGGGGGAAGATGTACACACTCCACAAACACAACGGCGATCAAGCTGCCCTGTGATGTGTTGGCGTCCCATCCTGGGTTGTTCCCTGTCTTGCACACATCGGCTTCAAACCCCTGTGACCATAACCACTGCGCCACACAATTGCAGCAACCATTTTGCTTTAAGAGTTAGTAGTGCACACTGAATAGACTCTGTACAATACTGTGAAATACTTATTTTCCAAGATTTTTATGAATGACTTCAATTGAAAAAAAAATGACGGTAAAAATGAGATAAAGATGATGTCTAAGGGGAGGTTGGCAAGGGTGGGTTACTTTTGACTAAGACCCTGCAGAAAACAAAGACATCACAGGGGTTAAATACTTAACTTTAGAATTGATTCAAGTTAATCGACCGCGGAGAGTTTTTGCTTGTATTTAACCCTTAATGGGCCCAGAATTCAGCTGTTTATGAAGTGACGTGGGGGACAGCGCTATGACACCTTTGTTACTTTGCTTTGCCTCCAGGACAAAGGAGGACATCATCATCATCAGTGAGTGCATTGACTTTTTTTATTAAATGTGTGCTGTGTGTATTATTTACAATGATAGGGTGTAAAGTGTGATATAATAATTCTGATTTACGGCTTCTTTCAGGCAAATCTTAAATGGAAAGGCGGGGGTCCACAGCTTCCTTCAAAATTAACTGCTATAGGGGTCATCCAGTCATGCATCTGCCCAGCACTTATCCAGCAGAGGGTCATTGGGTCTTTTTATTATCTCTAATTACTAAGATTGACACTAAGGACTATAAATGTTCCCAAATGTACCATAAAAATTGGACCTTTCCCTTTCTGTCTGGCCACATACCTCCATTTCTAAGCTTTCTCTCATGGCTGTTTTATCGCTGCATACCGGCATGGAAATAGACACGCATTGTGCAGCACTTGTCAAGTCGAGCAGAACATACACCATATTCCCATTGTCCTCGATTTCTGTGCCACAGCTGGAGCCCAAGTTCAGGGTTCTGCTTTGCAGTCCCATTTTGGGCCCGTCGCTTCTCGGATCTGCCCCATAGTTTAGTTCGGCCATCTGTCCTCAATAGAAATGCATCCTAGCTGTGTGCGTATGGAGACAAGGCAGTGAATAACCCAGGAGGGGTGCCAGCCTAATCACAGGGCACACTCACATTTGTTATTTGGAAACTGCAGTCCACCTTAGAATGTTTCTGGACAGTAAGGGTAAACCCGAGAACCGTGATGAGAACCTCACATGCAAGAACATGCAAACTCCACCCATACAGAAGTGGGACAGAGACTCAAACCCGGGTCTGAAAGGGGTGAATAGGTGCTAACCGCTGCCCCAAAGCTGTACCAGTAAATCCGGAAGCCGAAGCTGGTTATATATCATTATTCCGTTTCGGAGGTGTTGAGATGCCTTCAGCTGGCTTATAGCTTGAGCTGACATACCTGTTGAGTGGGGACTAATTAGGCAACTTTTTGGGTTTGGACAAGGTGGGCAGTCAGAAGTGAGGGTATGGTGGTTATGCAATGCAATGCAATTTTATTTATATAGCGCATTATCACAACATTACATTGTCTCAATGCGCTTTACATTTCT
>JAODKM010000043.1:12215057-12226804 GCA_026780845.1 Petrocephalus sullivani
GGAACCAGACCCAAAGGGGGAGCCCATCCTCCAGGGGCCGGCAGAGGAGTCAATCAAACAAAACAAGATGACAGAACCAAGTTAATACAGAACATGTGTTCAAATTTCTGTCTCTCTGCAGGGGGCAGACAGGTGCTGGCACGGGGTGCTTGATTCTTGATGGCAAGATCAACAGTGGTACAGCAGCAGGGAAGGAAGGAGAGGCATCGCAGGAGCAAAGGGCAGCTGGTTGGTTTTGCTGGCTGCTGTTGTCCTCCACACTTGACTTCTTGACTGGTTTCCACATTCCTTACCATGCCTTAGAGCTGGGTGGTCCACCGGCAAGGAGAAGATGAGAACAGACTGGCCAGATCCGGTGCGAGCCACATCTGACCGTATTTGCTACACCATCCGCTTCCTTGGCTGTCAAGCCAGCCGCGTTTTAGCCTTTTTTGGGGTCTTTCTGGCATGCACAGAAGCTTCAGCTGTGCCCAGTTTGGACAGCTCCTAGTAATCCGAAGCCCTTTTGTAACCCGTCGTCACACACAAATGTTGGTGTTGTCCTCACTACGAAGAGGACCTTTTAACTATAGGTATATTGTGAATATACAGACACAATGAGCCCCATTCCACAGAAAATACATTTGATTATCTGTTACAGAATTTCTTTTTTGCCCAGACCACCAAAAAACCAGACACACAATATTATTTATTAACATTATTTCTATATATTTCTGAATATACTAATGCAAAGTATATGCCTGCCCCTTCACTGTGACCCCCAAGCTGTAGATTGGGGATCAGTCAGGGCACTCTGGGTTTGGAGGGGGGGGGCAGTCTCTGCCAGTGGTTATTGTCCGCCAGGGTTCCATGTGTGTGGAGTTTGCATGTTCTTCCCGTGTTATTGTGGGGTTCCCTCTGGGTACTCCAGTTTCTTCCCACAGAAGAATAGAACACTGAATGGAACAAGTGGTTACAGAAGATGGCTGGATGGGTGGATGGAGCTATACCCAGTGCAGAAATCTGGCCTCAGTTAAAGTGGTTAAAAGGAATAAGAAAAGAGGCTGCAAGCAAATGTAGCAAAGGAGGCTTCCAAAAAAGATTTGGTTAGGGATTCAGGGAAAGAAGAGGTTTTGGGTTCCTGTGGGCATGCAGGATAGGAAAGCACCAGCCTGCAGTTACAGATGGCCGTCCCTCCGGAGGATCCATAATACCACAGCGTGCGGAGTGAACACTTCCCACAGCATCGCCCTCCCCGTTTGTGGGGAGCGCGCGTCTTTAAGCTCCCTGGACGGCTTCCCGGAGGCTGGCTCACTGTACGACGGCCTCTCGCTTTAAGCATTCCTCACACGGAGTCCTCTGCTATTAACTGGAGCTGTTCGCTTGGCGAGGTTCTGAAACTGGCATGCCGCAGAGTGCACGTATGCATCTTTAAATACGTTCATAGCCACAAAGGAAGAAACCACTAATGGCTTATTGCATCATTTATCACAGCGTCGCTCCATCGTACACAACTTCCGTAAGATAACTAGATAAAAAATAATTTGAACTTTGTTCCAGATTTCTGGTTGTGCAGGGAGCCTTCACTGGAGTAAAAAGTATTCATAAATCTTTTTTAAATATGTGCTTGGGTAGCAGGCAGCTGGTGCAAAACCGGAATTCTTTAAAATTCTTTTGCGAATTTTTTTTTGCCGGAGTAACGCGGCGCTCGCACGTTTGAAGCAAAAGCGCAAAAGGAGGAAATCAATAACTCCGATTTTTCT
Source organism: Petrocephalus sullivani (assembly GCA_026780845.1). Classification (NCBI taxonomy): domain Eukaryota; kingdom Metazoa; phylum Chordata; class Actinopteri; order Osteoglossiformes; family Mormyridae; genus Petrocephalus; species Petrocephalus sullivani. The sequence goes on from JAODKM010000043.1 coordinate 12,216,800, forward strand.
GTGCAATTAGTGTGAGTCATCTTCAGACCATTATCCAGACTGCTGCAGGGGTTTTTCCGAAATGGAAGAACTCTATAGCAAGTAACCATGGGAATATGACTCTGCAAACATTAGTAGAAAACGCGTGCTGCTTCATGTGATCCATCACACTTGCGCTCGTCAAAACAGCGACGCCATGCACTATTCCCTCTATTTAGTCCGTGTTTGGGGGGGGAGGGGGGGGGGTGTTGATCGCTGGGGGGTAGGAGATGTCAGATGACATGTTCCAGATCTTGTATGCTTTCCCAGAATCCCCAAGTCAGCCTTACATTCTCTTTGTTTTTATGCACTTTCTCCCCACTGTGCTGTAAAACCTTTTTCCCCAGTTAAAGGTCCCAGCTGGGTCAGGTGGGTGCAGGGACATCAGAGGGGCATGGGTCCCCTGACAGATCCAGGGAGCCCAACACTTTACAAGGGCTCTTGAACACATAGAATTATATACTGTGATGTGGGGGTGGTGAGGGGCCCCAAAGTGGCATTTTGTCAGGGGGCCCCGAATCTCTTTGTACTCTCCCGTACAGTTCTGTGCTCACTGAGGAAGTCATAATCAGTCAGGAGGGTGATGAGTGGCTTAGTGGGTATGGCCTCTGGGCCTGTGACTCGAGGGTTGCTGGTTCGAGAATAGTCACTTTTCCAGTGGACCCTTAACCCCTAAAATGTGCCTGGGGATTAATAGTCTGCCCCTGTGCTTGGACTCCAAAACCTCACTGTCAGCTGTTTATGTGTCTCTCAAAGGAGCCAGATGGGGTTTGTGAAAAGAAGCATTGCAATATACGCAGGCAAATAAAACTTTTTCTATTATCTTCCTGCTGGTTCCTTTAATAGAATGTTCTCATCAGCCAATAGTGTCATCTTCCTAGGAAAATGATGAGTTGACAAGCCTCTTAGTAATCAGCTGTGGAATTGTATTTCGTAAAGTTAATAAGCTGCTTTATGACTACACAATGGCTTAATTGTTACTTCACACCCCCCCTGCTGGTTTACAGTTTCAGTCCCATCCCCTGCTCTATGCGTGACTTTGCATGATCTCTGTGTGCACATTTGGTGCTCCTGCCTCCTTTTCACAGTCTTTTCACCTGCCCCTTTAAGTTGGCACAGAGATCAATGCCCACCTCTGGAAGGTCGTGAGCTCAAATCCCCTGGCTGGCACAGCAGTTATATCACCACTGGGCTCTTAAGTACAGACCTTAACCTCTGCTGCTGCAGGGCTGCTGGCAGACTCTGCTACATAATCCTTACTTCTATGTCATTTTGGACAAAAGCACCTATTGTATTGTGGCTGCGAGTAGGGAAGGTGCAGTGGTTAGCACTGTTGTCTCACACTACTGGGACCACGGGTTGGAGTCTCTGCTATGGAGTTTGCATGTTCTTCAGTACTCTGGATCGCCTCCCTCCCCCAATAGTCCAAAACATGCTAAGGTGAATTGGAGTTACTAAATCGCCCATAATGAGCGAGCCCTGCAATGGGCTGGTGCCAGGACAGGCTCCCCCACAATCCTAAATAGGACAAGTGGGTACAGAAAATGGATAGATGTCTGTGTGTGGGTGTCCTGATCCCTGCTTCATCACAGCCCAGCACCGAACAAGCAATTACAGGAATTGGATAGAGGTCGCCTCTGTGAATAATGTGTAAAATGCCTAGTAAGTCTAGAAATTAAAAAAAGGATGAAATACACCACGTCAAACTTTAAATAAAGGTTGTTTAAACATAGAACACATTTTCCTCTAGTATGCACAATAACGTTGCTATCCACGTCTTTGCCGTAAGGCCAAATGGAGCAGCTAATTATACATTTTTATCTGTACCGCTACGATTAAAATTTTATTGAAATCTATTTATTTCATTTATAATTTAATACAATCCATATGCTTATTTTTCACCTACTTAAGGACACGGTATAAAAAATAGACTCATTTATTATAGTATATTAGTCTTGAGTCAATAAAAATTATATAATTGCTTGATCTTTATGTCAGAGTAGCAGAATGAGATTTTACATGCATCGGTCCATCTTGTAAACTCTTTTCCTGGTCAAGGTGATAGGAGGAGGTTGACAGTATAGGGCACAAGACTGGGGTACTGCCACGTTCCAAAACTCGAAGGAGACAGCAGACGTAAGGAAAAACCAACAAGGGATTTAATGCAAGGAAACAGGTAAACAAAATTACCATGTGGGGTCAACAACAGGCACAACCAGCAAAAGAGGGAGACAGCCGGGCGCGCACACTAGGATGACATCAATGACCAGACTGGGGAGCACAGGACTGGGAAGCACTCTTATACTTGGCTAATGAGGGAGCAGACGATGGGCAGCTGGGGTGATCCACACGAGGGCTGAAACGAGAAGCAAGATGAATGAGCAACAGGTGTGGCTTGTTAGAGCCACCCTATGGAGAGAACAAGGGGGCAGGAAAGCAGGGCGTGACAGGTACATGCTGCATGAGATGTCGGTTATCTTTAATTATCTTTCAGAATTTCTCACTGAAATACTGTTTTTGTCATGGCTATGTACATAGACATGTTTGACTTCCTCTTTTATTATACAGTTTTGAAGTGCCAGAGCTGCAAAGTGTGATATTTACATTTCCCATCATACAAAGTGACACCCCCCTCTTGTGCTTAATGTAAATAGATCCTCACCATGAAGGTGTTTAGTTACACCAGAGTAGGGTTCACAATCTCCACGATGTCCAGAGAGATGGAAGGGGCATACACTGAGACGCTGCAGTGTAGCCATGCACTGGATGATACCTCAGCATCACACTGTTCAGATGGAGCTGTACAGTGTAAAGTTTTTCTGCTGGCTGGAGTGCTAATCCTGCTACCAATTCCCAAATATTCCCTGAAGTTGCAGGACCTACTTGCAGGGCTGGATAGAGGTTAACATCATACCCAGGACGAAGCAGGTTAAGGGCCTTGCTCAAGGGCCCAGCAGAGTGGAATCACTCCAGGCATTCACAGGATTCAAACCAGCAACCTTCCAATTACTGGCAGAAATCCTCTGAGCCACTATTTCACAAGTCTTACCACAAGTGTTTTTTGGTCAAGTTTCTTATCAGCGTTGGATATAATATGATACTGAGGACATAGTTAGTAAAATTGATTTACTATATATAGTTCTTATATATAGTTATTCTTGTATATTTTTTTTTTATTAAAAGAAAAGGACATTCTACCCTTAACCTATTCCCTAATTACATGTAACGCATTATTTCATTCCATTCAAAACAGGGTCAACAACTGGCTTTGTGTCAATATCATTTATTTGTCAACCTGATTTCTTTAACTGAGTATCCAGGTCAGGGTTGAGGGGTCTGCATGTCAATAGGCATTAATTAAATAAGAGTGATGCGCTGCCATACATGGCCTTCAAGCTTGCCGGTCAATACTAAAAACACACATCATTCTGCTGTGTTTGCAAAGTCTTAAAGTCGTACATTTCTATGTAGAATAGGCATTGCTAGGAATGTTGCTTAAGACTCAATCAAAAGCATTTGTGTTACTTTAAGCCTAATATTATCCAATATATATATAATATAATCCAATATCCAATACCCAAACCTGAACACCATATTTATTGCCTCCTGCTATCTAACACACAAAACCGACGCTGAAAATTTTGCAATTGTTTACGCATAGAATGCAAAGCATCATTACCATTTTGCTTTTATATAATTTTTTCACATTATTGGTGCAACTGGCACTTTTTCACTTTTAATATCTGTTCTTAAATGTTTTATGTTTCTTTTTTAATTAGAAGAACATGACCTTCTACTCTTAACCTATTCCCAGATTATATCAGGTTGGAGAGCCTGTACTGGTATGTAATATATTATTTAATTTCATTCAAATCAGGATAAACAGTTTTCCTCATGTTAATATCCATGCACCTACCCATTTTTCAATTGTTTAATTTGTAATTTTAATATTTATTCATGTACTTTTACTTTTTTATTACTATTTTTATTTTATGCATTTATTGCTTTATCTTATTCTCTGTAATGACCTTTATGTATGAAAATGTGCTATATAAATAAACGTGACTTTTGCACAAGTTACATTCATATGCTCCATTATTATTTGATCAGAATTTGTATACTTTCCCCAATTTGATTCTCCACTTTCCACTTCCAGAGATTCATCGAGATGTTATGAGGTAGAAGTAGGTGGGATTAATTATGGACTGATTCCAACCTGGAACACCATTTAAAGATAACCCATGGATTAAATAAACACTTCAAACTAACCTAGTAAATGTACTGGAACACAAACCATTATGCTCTCAGCTCTCTGATCTTCACTCTGATTAATTTGAAAGAAGAAGATCTGAGCAGGGATGTGTTATTTTTTAAATCGGATTCGATGCAGACTTTAAATAGATTTCTCATGACACATTACATTTTCTCCAAAGATCAATGCAGGTAAGCAGCATCAAAGCGACGTTTACCATATGGAAAGAGACTCGCCATGTTTTTAACACGCTCTTACCTGACAAAAAAAAACACCATTAGCCATTAAATTGCAAACACCATCCTTGGACCTAATCCTCTCAAGCCCAAAGGATTTTTATTATGGCGTGCTGACACAAAACTAGCACAGAACAGTGACTTTTTATCTCTGTAGTAGCGCATTCAGTTTAAGCAGTCACTGGTCACAGCCTTGACGTCTTTCCAGCCATTATGACTGACAAATTTGGTGGCAGTGACAATGTTGAAATTTCCAATTGAATTCCTTTCCGTGAAGTTCAAGGTGATGGAAAAAACGAGTGACATGAGCACATGGACAGGCTATTACCAGTTTATTTAAAGAAAACTGAGCTGAATCTCAGCATGTAGGCTGATGAAAACCTCTGATTTTATGATTCCCCGGCATAGATGACATGACCCACGGTTCTCTCAGAAATACAATATGCTTGTATTAATATAATAATACGATCCTTGTCTCACTAAAAAAGCAGATACCAAAATCCCATATAGAATAGTATTTCCATATGACCTATGCCCATCCTATCATATACTTTATATAATCCCTAGGTTATAATACATTATACCACTTACTGTACTGTATAATACCTAATACAACGAAAATAAGAGAAAATGTAGCAGCCAAATAAATTACTCGATAATGTAAAATAAAAGTTTTTGTTCTCACGCTAAAGGAATTTTAAGCGATGTCCTTGGTTACCAGCACATTAAAGCATTGCGGGTAAGGATCCAGGAGTGCATCTCCGGCATTCGCCAAACCAGAATGGCAGGAGTGGGAAAAAGAATCATAAAGCCATGTTACTTTCAGCAATTCCCCACTAATATGACTGAAAATTAAGTTTTCGACGTAGTGCTCAGTGCAGGAAAGTTCAAGTGTTGCTTTTTTGGAACATTCTAGATCTTTTTTTCCCAAACATTTTTAATCTACGGTTGGTTGAATCTGCAGATGGGGAACCCGCAGATACAGAGGGCTAGCTGTATATAAAACCATGTACCGTTACATGTAACAATAACACAAGATCAACCACAGCAAGGGCCAACAGTGTGGCTGGCTGAAACAAACAAGACTGTCCAATCTTTTTTGAAAGTAATTCTGTACTTAAACTGTGAAATATACTAGGAATAAAATTAGGTGCAATTATTTTGAATTTTTGACCCGAAAATTTGTTTCTGTTTAATTCTAAGTGCAAAAAAAAAAAAAACAAAAACAAAACGTATTCCTAAAGTCCTTCTGCAGCTTTTCCACTATGCCTGCATATTCTTCCAGGAAACATATTCACAGCAGGCCAAATACAGCAAAACCTATCACTGTGGATAATGGAGACAGTGGCAGCACGCCTTACCAAAGAAAACTCTACTGAGTTTCATCTTTATTTGCAGAGTAAAAGATCCCTGTAGGTTGGTATAAAGTGTCCAATTTAAAACCCAGCAGTGTCAGGATGTCTCATACAGCAGTGAGTGACTTCCTGACTAATCGCTGAGCTACAGATGTTATATGATGGGATTCTTTATCTCAAACAAAGTGTCATTCGGTTCAACATGCTCTCATATTCTTACATGGCATTTGTCCAGTGTCCTTCAGAATTCATATTACACCATTTCTTTGTCCTCTCCTGGATTAGGTTTTTTCTTCTTTTTCCAGCCTTCACATGCTCTTCTTACGTCCAATTTCTATATTCTGATGTGCTTTCCTCCTCCTCTCTCCTTCTTTCTTTCTTTCTTTCATTAATTTTTTCTTTGTCTTCCCTTTTTCCTGTTTTTTAATTATTCTGTATAAATGACGCAGGTCTGTATCACAAAACACCCATGTAAAGAGCCTTGGGGAGTTGTGAAAGGCTCTATATAAAGATATACAGAATTTAACTGAGTTGCAGGGCCAAAGACAGAGTAACATTACAAGAAATGCAAACCAAGGTACTCCCTAAGTAGCTTTATTATAATGACATGTCCTAACTGGACTGTTAAGGGTTCCCATGTGTAGTGGCTCACGTCTAACATATTATGCCCAGAAAAGGCATTTTAACTTAAGGAATGCCTTAGTTTGGAGAAACAATTTACTTAACATTTATACTTTTCAATATGGAGTATATGTAATAGTCTTCAATATAAGTAATATTTATTCAATATTAATTCAAACTTTGGTACTGTCACCTTTGCAATAAATTTAAATAATAATTGTGGGTGTAACGCAGGGGTGGCCAGTCTTAATGCTCATGGTCTAAGGAGCTGTTTAGAAGTTACAAATAAAAGAGAAACAATACAATTACACGGTTATTACCCGTTTTCTGCAGCTTGGCTGCGTGGAGAACAGCAGGATCGGACTGGGGCTGATGAGACTAACAGGTACTTAAATACAGAACTAAGGAGAGGCAATAAGCCACAAGCCTGGCTCCTCAGGGCCATGTCAGGGAGGAGACAAGCGGGTCAGGTGGACATTTCAGGCAGGTTTTAATGCCCAAAGCCATTACGGTGGATTGGGTTTCCTTCGTTGTTTGTCCCACTTAATTCTTACAATACAAGAGTGTAAATCATGTCCTTAAGAATGTAATTGATTGTTATTGCTTAACCTTATAATCATTTTGGCAGTAATTTGTTTCAGTCCAAAACTGGGGTGTCTCTCAATACGAGAACTTGCCCGTACTTCCGTTCTTGTGTACTTCCATTGCAAAGACTAGTAGTTCGAAACTCAAGAACAGGTGTAGAGAGGATGGTAAAAATCCCCAGGTGTTGTTCATGCCCCACCCAAAATATCAAGGACACGAGGTTGCATTCTTGTAAATCAAAATCAATCCCATAATTCTCTGCGCCCCAAGTTCATTTGGTACGATCTCTGTGTTCTTGGTATTGAGAAACACCCTTGACCTATATTATATGGAGGGTGGGAAAAGGGAGCTGGATTAGAAGACTTCACATTAAATAATCAAAGAGCTTTAACAGCCTGTCCTGAGCAAAGCTGATGCATTAAATGGAATACTATTGGACTTTTCCTAAATGTTACTCTTTGTGGTTCTTCTTTATGGCTGTTCATATACAGTTCCAGGCTAAAATTTGGACACACCTTTGTTTTCAACAAGATAATGACCCTAAGCCCACCTGGAGGTTTTGTAGGTACTGTATTAAGCTATTAACAAGGGAAGAGATGGATATGATGACTTGGCCCTCACAATCCCCCAAAATGAAACCCCATAAAGCTGGTTTGGCATCCAACTTGTTGCCCAGAACTTGTGGAATCTCCTTCAGGACTGCTGGTGAAGCATTCCAGGTGGCTACATCTGGAAGCTGGCTGAAAGATTACTAAAAGTAAAGTTGTCACTGAAGCCAAAGAGGGCTATTTTGAAGAGTCTAAAATTTGATAAAAGTTGCAATATTTCATATGTATCACTTCATTGCCTCAAGGCCTTTTAATATAAAATGGATACCATAGCTAAAACAGAGACAAATGCATTAAAAGCAGATGTGTCCAGATTTTTAACTGTATATCCTCATGAGAGTGGCTTTTGTGGTCAAAGAGAATCTTTCTCCTGGCTATACAACAGCAGTATAATTTGCCTGCTTGACTGATTACCAAGAACGAGGCTTGAAAAGCCTCCTGTAGGTAAACGGCCCTTCGTGTAGCGACCATAACAAGCATGCACTGTTGTGGGGATAAACGCCTTGCACAGGGGCGGCACAGAGGAGCGGTACAGCAGCTACCGAATGAAGCTTTCTGTGCAAGGAAATCAGATGGTTAGATATGGGGCTGTCCCCAAGAAGTACAGCAAAATGTAATTACCATAAAACTTGGGACAACAAAAACAATCCCTGGAAACACAGAAACTTAAAGCTAGACTCTGGGATGGACTAGGAACAAAAGTCAGCATTGTGTGAGGTGAGGGTTCTCCTGGATGTTTTTTTTCACTCTGGGGCAAGGGGGGACCTTTTACTCCTGGCCAATGGATACAGCATCCCACAAGGAATTCTCCCAGTAATCCAAATGGCCAATATCCCTGCTGTAAACCACAGAGGAACGTTTTCCTACCCAGCTCCATCCTCCCTCTTAAATCAGCCCAGCTGGCTTTATTTATTCCCAAACATCCCAGCCCTTCCCTTCATAATATAATCCTGGCATATTTTTGGAAAGGGCGCATGATGTGAAGACTGGGCATTTCTTTTGCTGAAATCCGGCCGCCCACATATGCCGCTACGCAACTGTCACAATGTCACCACTGAGTTCTCAGAAACCGACTGAGCTTTGATGCAGTACCTCAGGTTTAAAAGTCTGGCTGCTGTGGCAGATTGTCAAATTGAAACTTAGACGTGCAGGTTTTTCTCATGCCAGTTCTATCATCATTACTGCCCCGAGCAGCTGGATGGCTCTTACTTCACTGGTCACGATAATATCAGCAACACTCAGTAGGAGGCACAGAAATTAAATGGGTGAACGTAAATATTGAGGTTATATTTCCCTGATGTCTCAGGGTTAGTTTGTACTGAGAAACTGAAGAACAGAAACAGATTCCCACTCTTCATTTTTAGGCTCATTCGCAGGCAAAGGGGGAAGAAAACAGTCAATTTATTGGGCTGGTGGAGTTTAATGGGGTGAAACTATATCTCTTCATATTTATTATTTATTTTTGAAATCTGTTCAAACCATTTTAATTTCTGTGTTGTAAATATCACAATTGCTTCCAAGTTGCAATCTTTGATAGTCCTTCATATTTTGTAATGGTTTATTTTTTTAAGAGGCAAACTGTACCTGTAGAATTTCACTTTACTGGAATAAGGAAAAACAATTTTTTGCAGTCGAGTTAATATGTTAAATGCACGTTGTACTCTACGGTCACAACTGCTGTTGCAGCAGCCTGGACGACTTGCAGGCCATACAAACCCCGCAGGGCATATTCTAATGAAGTTATGTTGTGTTATGTAATCAGGCTTAATAAACACTCAGAACACAAGCGCTGGAATCTGTGGTGCATGCAAAGTGCGTCAAGTTTTATTATATTGATCCGAGTCTGTGAATTTGCCTCTGCATTTTTGGTTTTGTGTCTCTTGTCAGTCAAATCTCATTCTCCTGCAGATTTACAGTTGCCTCTCATATGCAATATATAATATATACAAACACACACACACACACACACACACACATATATATATCTATACATATCAGTACACAATGTATAATTACATTACTTCATAAATCCATTCACTGTTCATAACAGAGAAATCCTACATTCATTTAATCAAAACATTCTGCGACAGCTAGATGTATGAACGGATACTTTTTATTCCATAATTTATGGCTTGCTCCATCTCTTCAAGTGTGCGTGCATGTCTGCTAGCAGCTTGGCAAGATGTAACAGCATCCGGCTGCCACAAAGGATGACAGGAAGCCAGAGGCGAGGCAAAAAGTAATAAAACCGTCCCTATTCATTGCGGTGTGTCTATGTGCCTGTTTCACTGTGTTTCTTGCCTGGCGGTATAGCTGTAGCTATTCTTGTG
>JAODKM010000043.1:12226904-12238219 GCA_026780845.1 Petrocephalus sullivani
ACTGGACCTATGATGTCACCGCTTCCATATATATATATATATATATATATATATATATATGAAACAACTCAGCATGAGTCATACAGTATGAAGCAGTTTGAATGACTGACATGTGCAGATTAGGGGATGTTTCACTGGGATGCTGTGCAGACACAGTAAGTCTTTTCCACGGAGACCAATCGCTTTAAACACCAGACTCTAATAAAACACAGAGAGTCAGAAACATGTGTCTGTTCGGGTGTATGGTCCTCATTTGTGTGTGTGTGGTTTTTTACGATGATTTTTTTTTTTTTTTTTGCCGTGCTACTGAGTGAAACAGGTCATTTCTATCCAAGTCGGAACAGACTAGGCAGAAATGTCTGGAAGCCGTAATATCTCAAGGAAGGACAGATTACTACCACTCCCTCTGTATCCCCTCCTGCACAAATCAAAGTGCAGCTCGAAATCACATATCCCTGAAGAAGATATGTCAAGCACATGCTTGATTTTTTTTCTTGAGTTTTCCTTCATGTTTGTCCAGAAGCTCTTCCAGGCCAATTGCCATTCCTGATTTCTCAGTCTCTAAGTTGTCATTTAGAGGCCTTTTAAAAGAGGTCTTTAATATATTTTTTCCCTGCAAGTTTATAGACACCGTTGAGTATCCTGCATATGCCAACCACTACCCCATCCAAGTGCTGCTGATCGTATGCAAATCTTTCATCATGCACAAAATGATGCTTTAAACAACCATAGCAAAGCCTTGTTAGCCTGAGGCTAAGATTATACCATGTTGCCAGTAGAACGCATTTCCATTTTGATGCCATTGATGGAGTGTTACACAGTTACAAAGATTTTTTTTTCTTTTGTTTCAGGCCTTCTTATTTGTTAATCCTGTAAAACCATTAAAAAACATTAAATGTATTTGCAGGCGTACGTAAATGGTAATAGGCAAGCTTAGTGGACTGTCTACTCCCCTCAGTAAAATGTCATTTGTATAACAAAGTTAACAGTCAGTTGAAAAATTTTATCCTCTACGATTTGGCAGCTATAGATAATAGTTTATAAAAAAAGTGATTACAGGGCTGTTATCTCAGCACTCATCTTAACACTAAATTATGGTGTCAAAAAGGACATGTGTTTCTGTATTGAAAAGCTAGATCAAAAGAATAAACGTAACATAAACATTGAAATTGATAGTAGTGGCCAAACACTCTAAATTGTGCGCAAGCTTACTAATTTCTCAATAATGACTGGACTCGTCCATTAGAAACTGAGTCATGGCCCATCTGTGCAAAGCTGTGACTGCAACCAGACATTACAAGATGATGAGGATTGTCATCATCAATTTTAACACTTTATGTCTGTCTCTGACATGAAAAAGACAATGAAAAATGACAGAAGTGTAATAGATTTGAACATGAGGACAGTATGCAAACTACACACACCCGGGGCCAGGAATCAACCCTCCAGCTCTGGTGGAGGTCAGTAATATACATGATCATCAAATCGATTAATCATTTCTAAGAAGCACAGGGTAGATGACTCCCTAGATGGGATGCTAAGCAGTCAGAACCAAGAATTAAAAATCATCAGTTCATCTAATTAAATGTTTTGGACTAGGAACTAGGAATACTCAGAGGTAACAAACACTGGCAAACACTAAAAGAGCATATCAAAGTGACACCAATAAATACACAGAAATGGGATTCAAACCCATAACTGTGAAGGTATAAGGCTTTAACACTACTCTCTGGGCCATCCTGCAACCAGAAAGCCAGCCATATATCTTCCGACTTATTATTCAGTACAAGGTCGGGCCTGTGGGGGTGGCAGTTGGCTAGAGCCTATTGCAGTCAGAGAAGGACACAAGGCAGGGGAACACCCTCTGTTGGATGCCAGTCCATTGCTGGGCAAACACTCATACACAATTACGGGGAATTTAGAGACACCAGTTCACGAAACAGCATGACTTTCAACTGTGGGAGGCAAAAATACCAAGACATGACCAGAGTCATTGGGTTCCCTGTTGGGAGTGATAAGTCATGCAAACGGGCCGCCTGCTGGGCGAATTGTTATTCTGCATTTAATTCCCAGTAGGTTGCATTCTGTCACTGCGGAGCGCCTGTTCCCAGCGAGCCTGGGGTACGAATGAGGTACGCATCATACGACACGCTTGGGACTCCCGCTGTCGTTGGCAACCCGCTCCGGACGAGAGGGGGAGCGTTTGCTTCGAGTGCCGAAATATAAGGGCACATATATCTTGTGACTTTTAGCGGCTCTTGTCGGGTGAGGTGACACGTAATTGCAGCAGAAGGTGACTGATTTCTGGACACTGGTCGTCAGCGCGCCTTCCACCTCCTGCCTCCTGCCTTTCATATACCGCGATATATTACTATTGATTTCTAAATTGGGGCGTTCGGTAAGGAGAGATTTATTGCAGTCAAAGATTAAACTGAACATCCAAACACTCTATTGCCCCATCCTGCTGCTGATTCTGAACCCCCGCAGGTCTTTCGGTAATACCGATGTATGACACAGCCAGATAAGACAAGGTTCCTGAAATCAGATCATCTGCCAGTGACACCTGCCCTGGATTCCTGGCTAGGCTTTGCTACTGGAGCATAAAGAAATTAGAGAGACTAATATAAACAAAGTAAATAGATTCTATAGATAGTCTCAAATTCTATAAATAGAATTTGTTAAAGACTCATGTTTCGGTCTGCATCTGAGATCTAAAAGCTAAGAGGTGATGAAGTTGTGTAACTACATGACTTTCTGCATTAGGGTAATGTATTCACTTGTCTGTTTGCATATGTTCCTCGTGGCTTTCCATAAATCACTGTTGGACAACAACAGAGAAAACTTTTATGATAAAATCATTCATATTCATTACATTTTGCAAAGTTCTTAGTGTTCCCATTTAGGCATGAAAACACATTTCTGTGTGTGGCTTAATCAGGCACTTAGGAGTACTGTCTGGTTACAGTACTGCTCTGGGTAAAACGCTGAAACCATGACGACTGGGACAACTGAATAAAAGGCAAAAGAATCATCAGAGTCGTGTCTCCCCCTAGCATCTGCTCAACTGTTTTCTTCCCAACAGGAACTGCCAGTCTCTTATATCTTGCATCAACTTGCGTTCACATTTGGGACCGGGGCCCCTAGAGGCAATCTCGATAATGTAGCTGTCTATCACATATACGTTACTGTATGCATAGTGTTACATATGGACAATGGGACATTATACAGCTGATATCACTGCCCATTCTCCTGCACCTGTTACACTAAGTGATACACCCACTAACGTCCTACTACGTCTGCTTTCAGGTGTCTCTCGATTAGTGTCTATTATTCACAATGGACCTCGGATGTAATTACGATCCGACATGACTCGATCAGTAGTAACTCGACTTTAGACTGTATACTGAATATGTTTGAAAAAATGCTGGGTGTGTTTTTCCAATGAGAGACATGTAAACAATTGTTCTTATTGTTTACGAGAACTTGTGTGAGTTGATAATATGAACTGAAAAAGATTCAACATCAAGAAGATATTTTGTTTACAGTACTTATAAAATAATAATAAGTAATACTAATGTTTTTATAATGTTTCTATGTACAATATACCACCAAAAGTATTAGGATGCATGAACATTAATGACATCCCATTCTTAATACGTAAGTTTTAATATAGAGTTGGCTTACCCTTTGCAGCTGTAACAGCTTCAACTCTTCTGGGAAGGCTTTCCACAAGGTTTAGCAGTGTGTTTATTGGAATTTTTTACCATTCTTCCAGGAGAGCATTTGTGAGGTCAGGCACTGATGTTGGACGAGAAGGCCTGGCTCACAGTCTGTCCTCTAATTCATCCCAAAGGTGTTCTATCAGGTAGAGGTCAGGGCTCTGTGCAGGCCAGTCAAGTTCCTCCACACCAAACTTACTCATCCATGTCTTTATAGACCTTGCTTTGTGCACTGGTGTGCAGTCATGTTGGAACAGGAAGGGGCCACAGGTGGCATCCAATCACGGTACCACTCCTCAATGCACTGAGCTCCTGAGAGCGACTCATACTTTCACAAATGTCTGCAGAAGAAGTCTGCATGCCTAAGTGCTTGATTTTCTACACCTGTGGCCATGGTAGTAATTGGAACACACCTGAATTCAGTGATTTGGAGGGGTGTCCCAATACTTTTACCAATACAGTATAGTGTATTTATTTTTCTTATTTTTTTCATTTAATTGCACATAATACATAAAGGATTTTCTATCTCTATGCATTGTTGCCATGACTCTGTCAGAATCATGTCTCCATGCCAGTGGGGCACACTACTTGTGTGGGAGGAATTTCTTGCCTAAAGCGAGTCATTAGATCAGCAAGAGCCTTCCGTTAGATTAGCTGTTTGATCTGTTTTAAGGTGGAATGGGCTTTGAAATGTACCTTGTTAACTGTCTGGCTGAAAATAGGGATTAATGCAAATCTTCTCTGTTTGGGTTACTGTTGTTGCATTTATTGTCCCACTTCGGTTCAAAGCATCCGTCCGTCCGTCCGTCCATCTACCGCACAATGTAGCTGCCCTGCACAGCCAAGCTGGCTCTCTGGGGGCTGAGTGTGGCTCGAAGGGTTAAGCCTCAGCATCCGTGACCAGAAAGTCACCAGCTCCCTTGGGGGTGGTTGCCCTTCACAGCCAAGCTTGTTCTCATGGAGAACAGGGTTGCCAGAGGTGAGAAGAGAATTTCCCCACGGGGTTTAATAAAGATCTTACTGTGAAAAGCTAAACGGAAACTAAACGCTTCTGTCAGGCTTTTTCTACCTTTGGCCCTTGTGGTGCACTATTGTCTGGTAATTACCTATTATCCTGCCCTGATAACCCGCACGTGTCACACCGGTGTTTGGCCCTTGATATGTAATGGCTCATGCGCTGGCTATGCGAGTAGTGCATTCATTGGCGTAGGTGCGGTCATGGCCGTATAGCTACTGCTATATTTTCTGCATTACAACGTTAGTGTCAGGTTATATATGTTGTGGCATTCAGGTTCGGTTATCATGAGAAATTATATTGCATTTTATTGAATTATACCAAACTGTACAAGGACAATAGTGGCACCTTCTACAGGACTTTATGTGATTAATTTCCTTCCTCTCTTTTTCTTCATGATATTAAAAACCCTTAAACTGACTGATCTACAATATGCTGTAAATCAGGTGAATGATTTATTAAGAACATGTATTAATGTAGTAAGTACCTTCTATCAAACTGGCCGATGCAGCCAATGTCCTTTCTGAGCCTGTACTAAATAGATGGTTCCTACCATAGGAGGACAAGTATGTGTCTAGACTTTAATAACAAACTCCTTGTTTATAACTCGCATCAAAAAAACATCAGCTGGTGAAAGTGAGGGAGATAATAACGATCTGCTTTGCAAGCAGCGATTCTATGCTAGCTGTACATTAGCCACAAATCAGCTAATGAAAAAATTTGTCAGAGAAAACTATTTGCGAAATGGAGGAATCGCAATTTGCAATGTGCAAGAAGCAATCTATTTCGAACCTAAAACCATCACGCCAGTCAGCCCAGACTAATACAAACCAAAATAAGTAGCAGGAAATGTGAAGCTATTTTGCCTTAGCTTACATTCCCAGTGGGCTTTTCCTTTCTGCGCCGTTCAAATAAGCCTCCATTAATGGCCTAGCTGTTGTATCCACACTCTGAAGCTGCTTTCTTACTCACCAGCATATCCTCTCAAGGCAATAAAGAGATAGAGCAAAGCCTCAATAGAAGCCCCATGAAACAACTGAGCTATGAATAACAACTCAAAATTGCAAGATTATTTGCACGGAAAACTTTGGGAAAACTGACACATCAGACGAGAGAAGGTGTCACAAATGCGCTGAGAAATCTTTTTAGGAAATTCTGATGTTTTTTGTTTTTTGGTACACTTTTCATTTCACCTTGCATGACAAATCGCTACAGCTGTAAACGAATTTTACAAACGCAACATACAATATAATTAGATAATACTTATATTAAACATCAATATTATTTTTAGATATAAAGAGATGTTAGTGTTTGAGTTGTGGTAACATTATAAAAGGAATAATAAAATTCAAAAGTATTCCTGGGCTAAGCCTTGCAGGCTGTGGAGTCTCTATTCCATCAGGAGTCATACCTACTAACTTTGATCGTCTGACTGTTTTCCTGATTATGGATTTTTGGGTTTTGAGTCTGGTTCTCTAAGTCTCTGCCTTGTGAAATACGGCTTGTGCTTGAGCTACAATTTATTAGAACGTGTTTTGAAAGTAAAGCCCTCGGCTCTGCATTTGGATTTTCCTCCATCTCCACATTACATTTGGAGTGACAAACTAAGGTTTTTCTCCAAAAGAGACATTACTGAGCAGTGCTTGGGGCAAGTAGTGATGATACATAATGCCAAACAATAAAATATGAAAGTAGAGCATGAAAATGAATCTCTTAAAGGACACCATCATAAGTCAGACTCCCTGACTAATGTATGCCAGGTGTAAATATTGTGACAGTTAGCGTTCAGTTTGATGTAAGGGGATGCTTATGACCATGAATATCTTCTTGGAAACTAGAAAAGTACTTCTCTCCAATAAAATGTCCAAAATAAAGAAATGTATATACCCAAGAACAAATCAAGAATAAGAATAAAGAAAACAAATCAGTAACAACAACTTATCCATCAAAATCAGTGAAGTGTCTGCAGCAGCTGATGGCTGAGCCTCATTCAGCCTGTTCCTTTACAGATTTACGAATGCCGTCTTACTTCCCTCGTCTGCTCTGCTCTGCCCAGTCCAACTCAGATTCTGCACAGCCTGATGACACAGGCTTCTAATCCCTGTGGCTCTTCACTATTTTAAAGAAACAGGCCCCTCTCTAAAAAAATATTAAGTAAAACTTTACTTGAACCTGTCATCTATAAGCCATTATCGATACCTTTATATTATGGTATAATGGCAGCATTACAACATCTTCTATGGACAGTCATAAGGCATTATAGTGTTGATTATAATACTTCATAAACTGCAATGAAGCTCTCATCTGTAATGCACTACAGATACCTTCTGTCTACAGATATATTATAATGGTCGCTTTATGCTGCATTTTACTGCAAAGTATCTATGCTGCATTGCAAATGAGATTTTCACAAAGCATTCATAATGCATAATAAACCTGGTTATAATGTTTTATTCCTTTTTATAAATACTTATGACCATGTTTATAATGCTTTATGAATACATTATAATGTGTTCATAGATTCTTATACACTGCATGGATGGTTTTAACAGTATTATTTCACTTAAACCACTAGTCTTATATGTAGCTGTGGTAAATTATACCATTATCCTTATGAAATTAGTGGGGCAGGGAATGTCATTCCACTAGGGAATATATGAATTTTTTTATTTTCAATATAAGCTTCAGTTACTAAGAACAGACTGTTGTCCCACTTAGGATGGCTAAATTACATGTGGTCATATATGCAAAGGTCCTCACAGCTGATCCATGTGTATGCCTAGGGTATGCTAACTTTCTGGCCGGTCTAGAGAGCCTCTCTACATAACTGATGCCACCCATATCTGTACAACTGTACACCAGTTCTGAAGCACTGGGACACTACCTCATTTTTAAATTAAATGATAATGGCAAAATAATCTGCCCTAAAAATCATCCAAATCCGCATGGCGCTCGTTCTCAAACTCTCCGTAATGCATTACTGTACATGCATTACATTTCTACTAAAACAATAGTGAAAAAAAAGCATGCTCTGCTCATTCTATAGCAGCTGGCATTAAATTTCATGCTTGTTGCTCTAATATAAATTTTCCCAGCTTACATGCAAATCCCTCGCACAGTCTGCTTCTCGAAGGCATCCAAGCTGTAACATTTTCCCTCCAAACCGCCCGACCACCACCCCATTACTGTCGACAACATCTGCTTATTTTTCTGTTATCAAGCACATGTTGGTTGTCTAGCAGCGACAGGCTGTTTATGGCTTTCTTAGCTACAGGAAGGATTCCGCGCACTCAGTGATATGTTGCTACCAGATGTCATATCATATTTTTATCTCACCTCACACTCTTAGATCAGGGGGTAGGCAACCCTGATCCTGGAGTGGCACTTCCCAGCAGGGTTCCTGTCCCACCTGTTGAGTTACTGTTTGCCTGAGATCACCTGTGCTTATTAGAGACCTGGTAGGATGGAAAAGCTGCTAAGGTTGCGTAGATTCACATACAGATATTGATTAGGACTCTTGGATCCACATTGGCAGCCCTTGATTATTGCTATACAACCATCTAGATGGAACCATCTAAATCCTAGTATGTTGGTTATATATAAACTAATAGGACTGCAGTTGCTCTGACTGTTGCACTACAGGGCGTTTCTTTGGTACCCTCCGCTTCAGGTCGCCGAGGCCGACATTAATCCTGCATGAACAGGAATCTGGGTGAGGGTTTGTGTCTGCTAATGAGCCTTTTTACAGGCCGATTCCGGAGCGGCCAGTTGCAGTTGTACGCTCCGTGCAGCGCTACTCTGAAATAAATCTAAATCGAAGGCACCACACAAGCAGCAAGCTTTTGATTCTGCCGACTTTGGATGTGTGTCTTTGTCTGGAAAGGCATGCCATCAAATCCCATTGTAGAGTAAACATATCACTATTGCACCCTTGAATACGGTCCTTAACCTCAACCGTCTGGACACTGGCTAACCCAGCTCTCTGGAGGTCATTTGTATATCGCTTTGGACAAAAGCTACAGCGTAAGCTGTCAGCTCGCTCGGAAAGACTTGCTAGCACCTCATCCAGGAGAAACGCCACAAAAGATTCCAGCGCTACATTGTTGCCATAAATCACGGGACATTTTATAACGTTTTCATGATACAAGCAACATGCTGCAACCAAAATCACCAAATTCCACTAATGCAAAAATGAATTGTATTATACGGGTGAAAGGCTCTAGTTATGAAATTCCAGATGGAAAGCATTTCAATCAATGAGGCAGAACCGAAAGTTTAAAATCGATGCGATTCATAGCTCATTTCCCTTGATGGTTTTCTAAGCCGACCCTTTGTGTAACAAACTCTTTCTCTCTTGATCCACGCACTAAATGAGAAAGTAACATAGATCATAATCTTTTTCGATGCCAGGACTCAGGCACTAGGTCGTGGCATGTGATGAGACAAAGCCATATTTCAGTAAAAAACACATCCCACCCCCCCCCAAACTTACCCTGCTGGGCCCATTAAAGCTGTAACAAGGCCTTTTCTGAGTCATTCGAGTCTTGTCTGTTAATAATCAATAAGCAACAAGGCTCTAGTCAGTTTAACCCCATACCTTAATTGATCCATTGACCCATTTTCTGTGCCTACTTGTCCTACTCAGAGTTGTGGGGCCTGCAGGCTCAAGGCAGGGAACAGCCCTCGATTTAGGCCAACCCAACACGGGCCACACTCTTACATCATTCACTCACACACACACCTGTGGGCAATTTGGCAACTTCAATGTACCTCAGCATGTTTCTGGACTATCGGAAGAAACCAGAGTACCCAGAGGAAACCCCACAATGTCACGGGGAGAACATGCAAACTCCACACACATGGAGCCATGACAGAGACTCAAAGCCTGGTCCTACAGTAGTAGTTAAAATGTTAAATCTGTCTCCCTATTCATATGCTGCACTAATTCTGACACATTCGTATAGCCTTACCTGTCTGCAGAGGACAGTTTCACATTCTTCCCAATGAAGAGGACATTGTCTGCAAGTCAGAATCAGAGATGGGACGCTAGCTAGCTCTGATGTGAATTCCGGGCCTCCAGCATTCCTTTGGGGCGCTTCAAGACACCAAAGTGAAATACAGTAGTGGCTTGGTGGTTTAGTTTTGCTTTTTAATGATTTCATCAAATCATTTGAAAAGTTCAAGTGAAAGCGTATAAAATTAAGAAATTATTTAACAGTCCATTCTTCTGTCTCTCAAACCATCTGTCATGCCTTTTAAAGGATTCAATTATGTTTTTTGAGCATCTGTTCCTGTGTATCTGGAAAACTAGATTACTGGAAATTCCTCGCAAAATGTGCCTGCCAGTAGGATATTGTGCTGCTTGTAATACACTGTATTAAGGCACAGGATAGATGAACTAGCTTATTAAACTAATCTCTGACGATATCCAGCCACTCTCCACCACCCATCTCGCGTGAAGGAGTCTGTGACAGCAAGTGTAAAATCACCAAGACCTTCTGAGTTCTAAACGTTTCATTCTCACTAGCATTAATGGTTTGTAAAATAAAGAACAGATTTTCACGCAGAAAGCAAATCCCAGATTAAGGGCAAATGTTTGTAAGGGGTTTGAGAAATGAATGGATACATATTGCTATTACATCAGCAGCTCTCACTGCTGAACTGTAGCGGTAGAAGTATTTAAGATGACTTAACAGCACCTGCATGAATTATTTAATTGTACACCTTCCCAGGGACATGTGCGTGTACGTAAATGGGCACATCCAGTGCTGTACGGATAATTCACTCAAAGAAAACTAGCAGGCTGCTGTAAAAAGAAATATTTTCTTTTTCTGCTGCCTGTTCTACAAGGGAATGTATACTAAATATCCTAACAGCTAACCTTCAGCTGGAGACTATCAAAGAGAAAGCTATTAGCTATCAGACTGAAAGTCCTTGCAAGTTAGCAAGAGTAATGTGAAGGATTTTATTATCTTTTTGAAAATTTCTAGACCATTTTTTTGCTCTTTTGCTAAACACAGATGATTCTGCATATTATTGAAATCATACATTAAAACAAATTGTGGTCCTCTTCCGCAATAGGTGAATATTAGTATACTTGGTCACGTCTCTGAATGCAGAATGGTGATGTGGGTGGAAGCAGTTTGTTCAGGGTATATAAAACAGAGCAGATCCCTGGTAGAGGCCCCTAGGAAAACCCTTGCTTGAAAGGGACCCCCTTTCAAGAAAACGGATGATCACTGCAGGCATTTTGGAGGCTCTATTGAATTGCCTATCAGGGTTTCCTTTGAGGGTACAGTTACTTGTCATTGGGGCTGTACTCTCACAGGTCTGCCAATTTGTAACCTAGCTGAAGGTAAATGTACCTTTCAGTGTAATTTAAGGTTCAGAAATGGATAACTCTAAGGAACATTTTTGTACCATCGGTGGTCGATTAATGGTGTTTTACAAAAAAACTGTATCATGGCTGCACCCTTTCTTCTGACAGCTTGTGTCTATATATATATACACTCACCTTAAGGATTATTAGGAACACCATACTAATACGGTGTTTGACCCCCTTTCGCCTTCAGAACTGCCTT
>JAODKM010000043.1:12238259-12260059 GCA_026780845.1 Petrocephalus sullivani
ATTAGATCACGCGGATTTGAACAGACATTAAATTACTTGCATCTGTTTTCTTTTTCTCGCTGCATATTTCATAAGCTACTACTACATTCCACCAATAAGCTATAACAAGGCTCCAAACAGCAACTGCCTGAGCAGCCTGAGAGATGATACAATGAGCTTGGGTCTATCAATTTATCAATGGAAGCGGTGATATCATAGGTCCAGTTAAAATACAGTTCACATAATAAGAGCACTGTATATATATATATATATATATATAGACACACACACACACATATATATATATATATATATATATCTGTATATATATGTGATCTGTATTTTAACTGGACCTATGATGTCACTGCTTCCATATATATATATATATATATATACTGTATATACCGGTATATATATCTTTTTTTCTTTTTTTTCTTGACTTAATTGGGGCTGCCTTGTGCCGATCAAGCCCTTGGTAGCTGCCTAGTTTGCCTCTGCCTGGATCTGGCCCTGACTGACTTGAATAAACGTCAAGGCTTGTATTTGAGATTTCCATTGTCAGTGGGCTGTAATTCTCTCTTCCTGGACAGTACATAAAAGCTTTTGAAACTTTTAAAGTTTAAGAATCCATTAAAAGTACATGTGACTATTCTGAAAGGATGGAAATTAGCATTGGGTCTCAAGAACCTTGTAATCACCAGATGGATGATCTCAAATGCTTTAATTAAGATCCATGAAGTGCTGCGACCAAAATAGAGAACCAGATGAAAATTACTTTTAAATTTTAGCAACTTTTGCAGTAGAGGCCAAACGTCTAAATATACCGTATATAAATTAGATTTCTTTTCATAATGTTTTGCAGCAATTTTTGGCAATGAAGAAAGTGTAAACAGTCATCGCTGGCCATCACGTGCACCTGGCATTCGGTCAAAAACCAGGAACTCCCCTAAGAAGCCTTCCCAACTCTGTCAGTAATTCCCATAGATGCAGGGTGCTTGAGGGGTGCTTTGCTTTGGCTCTTGTGTCCAGTTCAGAGGTCTGTTTTGGAATCCCATCTTACTGAGGGCTGAAGGACTACCCTGTCATCCACAATACTGATAGAACCGCATGCCCTCTAAAGTATGCCACAGCTACGCATTTACTGAATAGCATCAACTCCAGCACCAGTAAAGCAAACCCAGACCATGACATGTGCCTCCCCCATACTTGATGGAAGGAACCACGCAAGAAGAACTCATGCAACCCACCAGCAGGGTGGAGTGGGCAGGGTGAGAACCGAGGTCATTTTGGGTTAGCACATAAGTCTATGTCTGAATATACGGCGTCTGAAAAATAAGTAAAAGTTTAAGGTACCTAAGTGCTATAACTTTACATTTAATTCAGGCAGTGGTGGAATTATCCAATACAAATTTAATATATCAATTTCTTAATAAGAAAAAAATGCAAATACTACAGGGGTGGCCATTAGGGTGGCTGGGTTTCAGTCTAGGGTGGCCAATGGGGTGGCTGGGTTTCAGTCTAGGGTGGCCACGGCCTCCCCTTGCCACCCCCAGATCCGAGTAAGGCACCCACTCTCTCCAAGTCTTTCCAGTACACAAAGTAATGAATGGAACTAATTCATTAGTTACACGTTTATACCTTTGCACTTTCTTACATGTTAAAAAGTGTTGATGCCAAACTGGATAGAGTTAGTCCCATAATTACAAAAGTGCTGCTCTTCAAAATGCAAATAGATACATTAGGTGGTGTCAGCCTACTCAGATTAAGCTTTTCAAGGGGACACTGTATCACATTAACATACTCATTTGCAATGCTTGGCATGCTGTAAGAATTTGGTTGATTGTTAGTATTGTGAATGCATAAGGCTGTTCCTCATAAACGCCGGTTTACCCCTACAGTCCTAAAACATGCAAAGGTGTATTGGTGTTACCAAATTGTCGGTAGGGGTGAATGGTGTGTGAGTGTGCCCCACAATGAGCTGGCACCCAGTCCTGGGTTGTTCCCTGCCTTGCAGTCATAGCCTCTTGGATTGGCTATGACCCCCAGGGACCCTGACTAGTGGTTACAGAAAATGGATGGATGAATAGATGTTCATCTTAAGTGAAGTCTTTGAGATATTTGCTTTTCCCATCTATTGAGACGTAGACACAACCCATGTAACAACTACACACTTTTTCTTCCATAGCATATTAAATATTCTACCTTCCGAGTTTCTCAAAATGATAACGATGTTCCTCACCTGCCTTCATCCTTTCCATTCCCTCCAGGTTTGTCCCACTTATTTCTGCTAGCAATTGGGTTTTAAAATAGTAACAGGGTAACAGGGTCAGACATTGTCTGTAAAAAAAAAATCAACTATAGTGTAGTCGATATAAATCCTTCGATCCTTCATCTGCTTCCAAGAAGTGCAAGTAGCTACATTACTAATTTAGCACATCAAGTGGTTTCAGTTTTTTTTTTATTTACTTTTTCCACCCTCATTTCATATTACATGGTACATGTCATATTTTTCATTGCCAGGGTTTCCAACCGTTTGTAAATTTACAGACAGTCCGTATTGAATTCACCCTGTCCGTAAATCAATGTGTCTGTCCATAAAACCTAAAACAAGATATAAATAGGGTGTCAGTAAAAATTATGGCAAGTCTTGACGGTCTTATTAGTAAAAACAGAAGTTTAAGGTTAGCAACCCTGTCGGCTACATTAGCTCCTCGGGCTCATATTCGCTATGTGGCCACCTATGCACAGGACTTAGCCCGGAATCCCTTTGGTAATAACTCAGCTTATTCTCTCCTATCTCAAACCGACTGCTGGAGTACATATAGGCTGGCTCATACTCTGCATGGCTTTTGTGCAGGAAAGACTGTAAGAAAAAGAGGATAGAAAACAACTCCATTGTCCAAAAAAGTTTGCACGCACAAGGAATCTGTCTAAGATGGTTTTACCAGTCACAAACTCGGTAAAACCCTTTGCTTACTCGAATGTTTCCTGATATGATGCAAAGAATCAAACAAAACAAATTGAGGGGAAGAAAAACACGTATTCCTATGAAACATTACAAAACTTTATTTTAAGGGTGCATCCCGCATTGTAAAAAAATCTTTGAACAAAATAATGCTACTTATATGATTTAGTCTAGCCACACAGTGTACTAAAAGCCATTTCTCGGGCTGTACCACTGGCAGCAGAACCGCAGTGCTGGGTCAGTGGGCTATATAATGACAGTTTTGCCAAGCTGGTTCTTGCCCTCCAGTTACATTTCCGGTTCCTGTCATGGCAGGGCTTGCTGAAGGACAGACGGTCCACATTGTGGCTCACAAACAAAAGAGGCTTTTATTTAAAGTAAAAGCAAAACACATGACAAAAGGGACAACGAGGGGGTCAAACAAAGGCAGGAAGGTAGAACAAGAACTAACAAGAGCAACATTATCCACGGGGGGGAACCTAAAACCAAACAAGTATGAGGAACACAGCAAGAAATGCAAATCAGGACACCAGGCTGGGACAACCACAGGTTCATACAGACCAAACTGTAACGAACGATGACAATGACCAGCCTGCCCAGATCTGAGTGAAACCTGCTTTGCCGGTGTCCTGTGTCTGAAGTTGCGTGAAGTTTCCTTAAGTCCAGCTTAACAAAAACACTATTTTGGCTAAAAGAAACAAATCTTGTAGCTAATTCACTGGCTCAGACTAAAGCAATTCCTTTTCCTAAAGACATTCCTTTATTGATTTTCACATTATTCAAAACACTTTCTATATTAGCCATGTTTGCTGATAACGCCGCAGTACTTCAAAGCAGCTTGGTGACAAGGCAGACATTATTCTGACGAAGAAACTCTGCTGAGGGAAGTGTCCCCAATTTGGTAACTCCACTTCACCTAAGCATACTAGACTATACAATTTCAGATTGCAGAAGACGTTTTTTTACCCACCTGTGACTGACACATGAAAATAGGGACCGTTTTGCAGCATATCTTCTATCCGACTTTGCCGCTCTATCGCTTTGTCAGCACCCCACCGTCTGTCGTTAGTTCATCTACCTGAAGGAGAAAGCACTTTGTCACTCGCCTTGGCGCACGGCGGCATTTAGCTCTTCTACCTCGGAGGTAGTGCCTGGGAAACGGTAGTAATCGGTGACGAATGATGCCGAGGAGGGCTGCCGAGGAGGGATGCCGAGGAGGGCTGCCGAGGAGGGCCGAGGAGGGATGCCGAGGAGGGATGCCGAGGAGGGATGCCGAGGAGGGCCGAGGAGGGATGCCGAGGAGGGCTGCCGAGGAGGGCTGCCGAGGATGGATGCCGAGGAGGGCTGCCGAGGATGGATGCCGAGGAGGGATGCCGAGGAGGGCTGCCGAGGAGGGATGCCGAGGAGGGATCAGTCGCCCGCTGCAGGCCCGCAGCTGCCTGCCGACCTTAGATGCCTTCAGCTTGCACTTTTGACCAGGATGACCAGTCTTGATAGTCTACTATAGCCTGGCCAGCTAAAGATCACAGCAGATGTCCCGGGGGGGATGATGTGCAACTCGGTGGACAATGGGATAGAAATCGAAAGGTCGCCAGCCAGGCGATTTTACCATTGGACCCTTGAGGACTGTCCTTAACCTCACTTGCTCCAGGAACATGGCATGACCTGGCCGTCTCCATTGTATGTCGCTTGGGATAAAAGCATCAGTGATAGAGGTATAAATTGGGAAGCCTGGGCACAAGCTTGCAGACAGGCCGTGGTTAGAGCTGCCGACCAGTGCTTCAGAAGAGAGCCTGACTGGGGCAGTTCTGCTCCTCCTGTGTATAGTTTGGCAAATGTGCTGTAAGCAGTTTTCCAGTAAAAATCCATATATACTGAAGGAGCAATATAAAAGCACAAAGTAGGGGTTCTTTCAGTGCATTGCGGCAGTAATTAACACAATGGGGTCTTAAGCGGTGGGTAACAGTTTCAAGGTCCAAAAGAGAAATTCCCTGGTTGATCAAACAAATCATTTGACAGACTCTGTCAGAATTTATTTCAGCTTTTCGACACCCACGCTGTATACCTAAATTAGTTTTTGGGCTTCATTTGCATAATTTTATAAGATATATGATGATTATAATGTGATAATCAGGCTTATCTATTTAATTACATTAATTTGATATTTTATTCATATGCTAAGATGATTTCGCCAATTCCATAATGAATTCCAACAGTATGATGATTAATTCTACCTTGATTGTGAATTACCACTGCTAAGATGATTTATGGTAATTCTTGCTTGTTATTATTTTTGAGGTGTCCAACCTAAAATGAAAAGGTGGTTTTCTTTTAACGGTCAGATGATATTCTGGAAGTCAGGTGCGAAGGGTTCGAGTAGGGCAAGGATTGTGAGCACAGGACAAGGCTAAGCTGGCTGAGGCAGGTGATATTTAGCAGGTTAAGATAGTAAGGAGGTACACATGGTGATGAGATTGGAAGGGACTTTTTTGACCATGTGTGTAATGTCTTTCTCCAAAGAGTAACATTATATAACTGAGAAGAACTGCTATGTACTAAATAAAGGTAGTAGACATGTTATTAGTGTTAGGAAGGTAAAATAATGAGTATTAAAATGTCATTGCAATCAGATTAAATTTACTTCTGGGAAAGATTATCATCTGATGAAGAAAGAGAGACCAGGGGGGTGGTCCACAAAGCAGGAATTCCCCAGTTAGCTGGGTAACTTAAGCCGAATGTGAAAACTCTGGAGTCTAGGAGGAGAGGTAAGGGACATTCCAATTGGACAATCCTTATATTTGGCATATGTTATCTGGCTAATGAAAAAATCCTGCTTTGTGGAATGCTCCCCCCCCCACAATTCTAAACAACCATTAGTAAGTCATGGTTGTGTTAGTTATTACTGAGTAAATGTGCCATGTATGTGTGTCAGAAATGATGGCATGTGAGTATAGAGAATGTAAGACTGGGAATGTTCGCCCTGCTGGCTTTAATGACTGTGGTTTGCTGGAGGAGCAAAATAATCTGGAAGAAGAGCAGCCAGCAAGGCCCGTGAATCTGAATGGCGGCTTGCCAGGACAGGAAGGGAGATTTCCATTACGATATTATTCAATGGATGAGCAGCTCTTCCCAGTCATCTGTATGTGTGTGCATGTGTGATTTTTGACAGTTTGATCATTTTGAAGGAAAAAAGAAATCCTTACCTACGTGTCTAGATAAAAGTACATCCGCGATTAAATCTCAAATGTATTGTGCCATATTTCATAAATCGCAAATATTCAGCCGACACCTAGATGCCCTACTTTTCCAATTAAAACACAGGGGACTTTTTAAAGACTAACAAGTAGTGTAGAACTGAGCTTTGGACTGATATCCCAAAAGTGTGACTTGAGAATGTTGCTTAAACTGAACTTCTTCCATAAAAGGGTCCTTCTGACTTAGACATCACAGGTGAAATATCAACCAGAGCCAGGCAAGCAAGTGAAGCTCAACCAACCGCTGGCGTCTCCCCCCGTAAGACACTGTTCAGCTATACTCAGGGAAAGAGCCTAGCGTTGAGTACCACCTCCCCTGACATCCCCGCCAGGCATCAGCTCCGGCTGTGTGGTCTCCTTCAGGTTGACGGCACTTTTGGCAGAAGGCAGGAGAACAATTACTCCTCAGACGTGAACTTCAATTCACAGCAGGCCACTGTGGAGGCCTGCTGGGCTTCCTGTTCCCAAGTGGGCTTCCCTCAAGCTGAAGGGTTAATAATGTAGCAAGCTGACCAGATGGCTACCTTCCTGCAGCTTGTGTCCTTTAATTGTACCTTTATGCTATATTTCCCGAGCTTTACTCGACCCTTGTGAGGGTTATAGCTCTGCACCAAAGTTGCCTATACAGTCCTCATAATTCTTAAACTAATAAATCAGTCCTAACACTTACATTATACTTTGACATAAGATGAGGTATACTTTGAGAAAAAAATGTCCGAATCTGTACAGAATTACTTGTCAAGGGTCTGCAGATTGTACCCTAGCTGTAGGCAAATGTACCTTTTAAGGTACAGAAGTGGACTATGAGAAGCATTTTTGTACCATTGGGGATGCATTAATGTTGTTCGTACCTTGGGGTACAAAACAACAATTGTTAATTCAGCATGTATTACAGCAAAGAAAAGAAATTGCTAGTGAATTTTTGCTCTATTAAGTAGTAGGGTTATTATAATTACTGTTGGGCTTTGAGAACTCAACGGCTGTTTTAATTTACAATTAAAATATCATAAAGCACAGGCACTAATATGCAGATTCATTTTTAGCCTGCAGGCCTAGGGGTGAGCTGTGTTTCAGTCTCCCATTATAAGACAAGCATTGCTTTAAGGCAAACGGCCACTCCAACCAAAGCCTTAATGTGCTAATTCATTGATGACATTCGATGGACTTTTATGGCAAAGTCAGGCCTTGTCAAGACAAGAACCGGTATTTTTAAAAACATAGCATTTTCTGTGTATTTTGGCCTTTTGCCCGCATGCGAATGGCATTTTAGCTGACTAAAACCAGAGCTTTTGTAGAACTCATGTAGACGTGTAGAGTTTTTGGCTTGTAACATTATATTGTGTGCCGTTATCTACTTTGTTTGACGTCTGAGTATTTACATTAGCTTTTTTTAGCCTAGCAGAAGTTTCTGAGTGGTCAATATTATAATGTTAGCCTGTTGGTTTGGCATGCTCTTGACAATGCATTTTTAGTGTTTACATGTGGACGGGGATTTTTTAAAAATAATATAGTCCACAGATAGGGGGCGATGGGGACCTCCCCTCTCATCTTATCACTCGCTTTTGGTCAGAAGCAGTAGGGAAATGAAACAGCAAAGAGGTATCAGTGTTATATAGTTATTATTTTTGTTAACACTTTACTTAAGGGGCCAGTACACTCTTACTTATGTATTAATTAACCAGAAACTAAGTGTTCTGTACTGATCCCAGGTTCGTTCATCCTTACTCAATCATCGTGGTTCATGTACTTTATGCAGTCAATATATTTCGGCATGATTTGTACTTAAGAAGTAAGAGAACTTTTTAAAAAAATAATCAATTAATTTTAAAAAATGACTCACACCCAGGACACTTAAACTGGCTTGGCCAGGACTGTATAGCATGGGATAAGCCTGGACGATCAAAGATCGAGCCGACTGTAATTCACTTCAAATAATTAAAAACAGCCAGGGTGTGAAATCCCCAGTTCTAAAGTCGAAAATAATTTCTACCTGGATGGGAAAGTGTGTTTGTAAATGTTTTGCAGGAGCAAAAAAAATACCTAGGCATGGAGCATGAAATTGAATACTATCCGCAAAGCCCTGTATAGTGCAGATTGAATTAAAAAAAAGCATTGAAACATTAATCAATGAGTGTACAGACAGTGTGATTCTCAAAAAACAATCGGAGTGTAACGTCCACATAAAATTATGAGCAATTGATTCTTGCAGCCTGAATTGAGTAGAACGTAGCACTCGACTCTGAAGCAGGCAAAGGGACATAGATAAGGAAGTTCCAGAAATTGGAACTGAGGCCAAGAGAGATTTTGACGGATGTAACCAGGTACATACAGATATGGTTATAAAAATGACACATTATTGATATTTTAAGTTGGTGGGTTTAACCAGAGATGTGATATACGAGAACTGTCCTGATCCCAGCCAACACTGGGTTCTTACACTGAGTTAGTTAATTCTATAATTAATTCTATGTTTTAAGAATCCATCAATGACAGTTTATTACAATTCAAAAGGCACATGGAACATTCACTAATGGATGAAAAGCCCTTGAAACCAACAGAGGATAGAGAAGCAATGACTGCAGTGAAAGTGTGAAAGTTTTTGATATAATCAGAAAATTGTGCTATTCTGACGTTTGAGAATTATCATGCATGCGTATTCAGGAAGCCATTGCATTTTTAATTCATTAAGAAGATTTAAAACAAAAACAGCTTTGACTGACTTGGCAGAAAGTTAGTGTCCTGGGACTGATGACATTTTATTTTTAGAAACTTATTAGAGTTATTTTTAAAAATCCAACCAATCATCAGAATTTTTATCATAAGGGATGGAAGATATCTCATCGTTACAGAAGAGGGACATAGGAATCCCAATATTATCCAATTATTCAAGGAGATTTTGGCGAATTCAAAATAATTACTTAGACTGGCAGTTTTGCTATCAGGCAGCTTCTGTTTGTAAGTCTTTGTAGTACCTTGGAGGCCGGGAGAGAAAACAAATTAAACATTTTTTGAAGGCAAATCCCAGTGTGTGTTCACCGTGACATTCATTGTTCTAATGAGTTATAAAGCAGCCAAGATCTCTAAAGTACAATGTGGGAGATTTGATGAGCGGTAAGTTGGAGAAGCACAGAAGGATAATAAATGCAACTCAAATTAAACGGGCCAGATCAATCTGGATATGGTATCAACTATATGACATTAAATAAAATAATAAAAATAAAAAAAAACAATGAGTGTACACACTGGAATATGGCACACCTCAAACTGCATGCAGACATGGTATCAGATCCCATGCTTCATCAGACAGAGGACAATCTACAGATTGATCCCATCCAATCGCTGCTTAAAAACTAGATAAAGATGGCGGACCTAGTCCACAGATTCTCAGCAGTATAAAACCATCCTGCCAGTCCCTATAGCATTCTTGTAAGGTTTAGGTCAATAACAAGCCCTACACCCTTATCTGTATCCCATGAGCTTCTATGAGAACTGAAACTGCAGCTGAAACCAAGAAGCTGTCAGGATAAGGAGCTCAGCTGATTCTGGCTGTGCCCCAGTTCGGGGTTTGTATCCTTCTAAGGCTGCATTCGAAGGCTGGTTGTGTCACAGTGGTGTGACGAGGCTGTCCCATTTCTATGGCTACATCAAGAGTGGCCTAGAAATGCATCCTTTTCCCATGCTGCAAAGGGTCCACCTGAGCTGTAGCCACATTCAGGGGCTTTATCCTTCACAGGATATGGTCTATGAAGGCATAGCCTTTGCAGGCTGCATTCTTTGAAGGTCTCATGGGAAGTGTTGTCAAATGGGATTGTCTGACCATCACCAGCTGTTCAGACCCTTAACCTTGAGTCACAAATCGGTGCTCCTGTTTTGTGGACCTCGGTGCAACATTGAGATATGTTAGGACATGTTGGGCTGCGAAGGATCCATCAGGTGGATCCTTTTTGACTCAACCAAAGCAGGATGCTTTTCTAGACTGCATTTGAAGGACCTTTAGAAACAGCTTTGTTGCACTGTTGTGACACATCTTCGACGTAGCCTTCGAAGGGTACAATCCCCTGAATTCGGACACAGCCCTGATAGATTCTATGTGGCCCAATCTAACCCAAGATTCATTACACAGAGGTAAAGTGGTATATGTTGTGATGTAAGGGTAAGAGCGGGAATAGCAAACTAGGAAGGAATTATCTGTTGGCCAGACCATCCCATTTCACAATGCTTTCAGTTCAGCCTTTGAAGTGTGCAGCCTGTGAACTTGAACTTCTCATAGGCGTATAATTGTTGTAGGAGTTCAAGGGCCAGCCTTCGGCTTTGACTGCATGCCTTCATTCCTATACGCATTACATCGCTTTACGCCAAGCATCTTTATCACTCTCTTCAAGTTGTCAAGATTTTCCTTAATTTCCCCATTGTCACTCCGCATAAATGACATATAATCATTTTGACGGGCTGAATGACTGTGAACAGTGCGACGATTTCCTGAAATAAGCAACTCAACAAGTTCCCAGGAAATGAAATAAAATGAATCTTGCTACAAGTAAGATGAATAAAGCAAACCATTTAAAACGCACAAAAAGCATTTCCTTGGAAGAAAGGTCATGGCTAATGAGAAATAGGTGGATATGCTGAAGGATCCAATTTCAGCCCTCTCAATGATAATAATATTATCAGGTTTGTTTTCTTTCACTGGGAAAAAAAATTGAGTAGCAGATATCAGTTCTTTTCATTTTGAAAATTAATTTAGCTGTCTATTTTTTTACTGTACTGAAAAGATGAGCAATGATAAACGTGTCTTTTTTAAACCGCGATCACGTGCATGCAATATGCATTCCAAATAGCGGCCTGTGAAAGAACTGCCGAAATAGATGGTAGATTACTGAAATGGCATCTCGCATCAAAATTATTGAACTGTAAGTTCTGCTGTTGCATGGGGTTTAATGACATGGTTTTCTCATTTGTGTTGACTGCAGAGTCTCCACCCTGCTAAGTTTAATTTTGGAAAAGCTCTGTCGCTGAGTTGTAATGGAACACATAATATGAATCACAATATAAAAGTATCCTGAGTATAAATGATATAACTATACTTTGAATGTGTTAATGTTCATTGGAACTGTAATAGATCTTTTTTGGGGACCTTGCTATTCAAGAAAAAAAAATCATTAAAACCAAGAGGGAAAAGCTCCCTGTTATCAATACACATGAAAGGAGTGTTTATTGGCAGGCATTCTTTTTTTTCTGTGTTGTTCAGTTAAAGTGCTCAAAGCTATGTGTTTTGCTTATAGGGCAACTGGACAATGATCCAGTAGTCAGTTTTCACAACGTAAACTGAAACAGACCATTCTGTAAAGAAACGGAAATATTCCAGTTTCTATATTAAACCCTGTCTAGGTAGCTATTGGCATGAACTTGCTAGGATAGGTATGAACGAAAAGAATCATACCATGCCAGCGATCTCAAGCCTTTTCTTTGTGCACAGTGGAAGCTAGTTTTACGCAGAAATGTATCTATGGAGCTATTGAGTCACAACGCTATAGTTTGGCAATGGGGGGGTGGCAGTCAGCTTATTGCAGAAGGTCTTAACGACTGACCTGTCAATCACAATCGATCGGTTGGTGACTACTGAACGATATTTTCCATATACACGTGGTATAATATGCAATGCTGTAGGAGATACCACAATTTTATTATAATAATAAATATAATATAATATTATACAAAGTCATAATTGTATTCAGTTAGTTGTAATAACACCACGTAATGTTTTATAAACACTCCTCCGCAGCTTCTCATAATGCCAAAGTTTTAGATATGAGAATTAATAACTTTAATGCTGTTGGTGCTGGTCCAGCCATGTTGTAGCACAAAGTCAGGAACAGCCTTCGTTTCTCAGTTAATGACCCTGGTTTGTGTTTGCCCAGTGGATAGCAAGGCACAGCACACTGGCTGAAGGTGTATAAGAGAAATAGAGTGTTTGATCTCCACAGTCGGTGGCCATTTTAAAATGTCCATAAGAATCTTTTGCTTACTGGACACTGAGCAAAAAAAGAAGATGTTGGATAGTGGATGATGACTGAAATGAGCTTGCATTCTGCACAGGGTGTTCTGCCATGACCGCTGTGCTTCTAGGAATAGGATCAAGGCTCATACTAAGACCTTGTAGTAGATGTCCAGTTGGAAGGTAGGCAGAGCGATATTGGGAAAGTTACTGGGAAAGACTCATTAGTAGTAATAAATGGAAGGATGCCTCAATTTAAAAAAATCACTTAATGATTTATTAAACTATTACAGTACTATTACTGCTTCTATGTTCATCTAATTAGTTTGCATCAGATGGCATTCATCTTGGACTTCCCTGAATGGGTGTTTTTCGTGTATGTTTGTGCCACAGTCCTATAATGATTTGACTCAGGAAAAAAAAATCTCCCATAGATGAGCACGGTCGTGGGCGTTTTCCAAGAGAATATGTGCTGTTTCTCAAAACACAGCATTGTCCAACACATCCCACCCGGGCGTGCCATAAGAACCAGATGCTATATTTTTTGAGATAAGATCACTCTCAGAAATCGCTGGAAAAATGTCAGGATCCGGTGTGAGTAATGACCTGAATACATGGCCATGTTGGGCTGATTAGGCCATGTTGGGCTGATTAGGGATACGAAAGTGATTCAAAGGCATGAAAGCTGGAACTGTTGAGTGTGAATCATTCACTGCTGCCTAACAAGGCCAGAAGGCACTGCCCTTGCTTGGTGTTCAAACGCTGAATTCCCCTTGAAGTTTACTTTTTGATGCTTAAAGATAAAGTAATTGCATGAAATACATGAGCCATCTTGATTAATTAATGAATGAACGGGGGATCAGTAAGTAACCAACAATTGATGCATTAATTAACCAAACGACAAGTAAGAGTGTACTACTACATTGCTTGTGGCCTACAGTGCTTCAGAGATTTAATAAAAAGTTACAATATTTAGAAGATGGTAATACATTGTAACTATTGACAATGAATTATTGGAACATTTAGTTCACTATAATAAGTAATTTCTGAAATGTAAATGTTATTCTCTATTAATGCTCATAAAATATTTATGATGCTTATCTATATTTCAGTAGAGTACACAATGTATTTCTGACATGGTATAATAATTAGGCGCATTCCTTTAGCTAGGAGGCTACTGGCTTTCACACAATAAATATGTTCCAATGACAAATGCATTTTCAATCACTGTACAATTGTAACTTTCAAATTAATAAGGGTATAAAATTAATAAGAATAAAGCGCAAGTGGAGGTTTAAGTCCCATTGTTTTTGAAATATGAACTGAGCTGGTACTGTAAACGCTAAAATGGCACCCGCTTATGTTTATAATGCGGAACAACCATCCTCACACAAATCACATACACAGACTCACATTTCACACAAATCACATCCACAGACTCGCATTTCACACAAATCACATCCACAGACTGGCATTAAATGAAAGTCTGGCAATCCATGTGTATTTTAAGCTATTTAGTTTTTTCTTTAGGTATGCTGACCCCTTGTTTAGGCATGCTCACCCCTTGTTTAGGTATGCTCACCCCTTGTTTAGGTATGCTGACCCCTTGTTTAGGCATGCTCGCCCCTTGTTTAGGTATGCTGACCCCTTGTTTAGGCATGCTCACCCCTTGTTTAGGCATGCTCACCCCTTGTTTAGGCATGCTCACCCCTTGTTTAGGTATGCTGACCCCTTGTTTAGGTATGCTGACCCCTTGTTTAGGCATGCTCACCCCTTGTTTAGGTATGCTGACCCCTTGTTTAGGCATGCTCACCCCTTGTTTAGGCTTACCTAAAGATGCACACTAGAGAAACTCTTGTAAACTTAACATTTCAGCCCCATCCCTTCAGAGTGGGTGGCCATATCTACAGAATATGTTGCCCTCCCTTGTTGCATCAGTAATTTCGGAACATTCTGGTGGTTACTGAGCCAGCATTACCTTGCTTTGGAGCCTTGCTTTTTAGGTGACCATATTTTCTTCTGGAGGTTCGGTATTTTATCAAAATGCTCTAGGTTAAACTGCCTTGAATTAAGCCACACGTCCTCGTTCCTTTCCTCATAGGCTATGTGCTATTCTCACCTCATTGCCTCGGCTTCAAGCCTATCTCTCTCAACGAATTTGACTCAGCATCTGGGATGGTCCTGAGGCAACATAATTCTGCAAATGAAGGTTTTTAAACCCCTACTAACTGTGACTTTTACCATTCTATTTAAGAGACCCCATTATGGCGTTCCCATTAAGCAAACCTAGATCAGCTAATGGCTAATTTCAGAACCACACTATTTTATCTTCTGAATTGATGACTTGAATGGATAAAAGGACAGCCTCATTATAGCTGAAGTCTAAGACAGTGTTTCTCCATCCCGCCCTTGGGGACCCCCAGGTGGTCCGCATTCTTGCTCCCTCACAGCCCTTCCAGGAACAGAGCTGTGCCCAGGCATCACAAGGAACAAGGCAGGAGTATATGATGGTTGGGATGGTACTCAAATTACATCAGAGAAGCATGGGATGAGGTTAACCCAAAGGAACAAACTATAGTTATTATTAGATTACCCTTTTCTGTAGGCAGTCCAGCAAAACCATGATAAACATTAGAAGATTGGGCTTTCCTGTCCCTAGACCAGTGTTTCCCAACACGGTCCTCGGGGCATGCAAATATACTTGGGGTAAAATGATGACTATTCCTTCAGGATTGGTGTATTTGTGATGAGTGATGATATATAGTTCACCCAATGCAGTGTGCATGTTTCCTTGTGGCAGAATGTACACGGTATTCAAAAACACAGAAGAGAGTGCCCTCTGTAGGTAGACGGACCACGTTTTCAGTGATTTCAATTAGATCAGGTTTTATTTGGGGGGGTGGTGGGCATTTAGTGACTCCCAGCTTGTGGCCACCCTATATGTTTGTGAGTTGTGAGTACGTTTTTATCATGTTCGTGTTTTTGCCTGAATATCCAGTGTTTCACATGGAATCAATTAAGCAAAAATAAAGAAATCTGGACACGTCAAAGATTCTGGCAAATGATGGAATGCTTGCAACCGGAGGCAACTGTTTCATAGAACATATTACTGTTTCATTGAATTTAACACCTTTCTTAAGTTATTACAGTCGAATGATTCCTAATTCATTTAATCCATTGTGGTTGGCAGTACTGAATGCATATTCAAGTGAAATTAAACTGTTAAATAAGAAAAAAACAAATGAAAAACCTCCAATGAATCTGAACAACCCTCTTGCAGTCGTACATATAAGATGATAAATTTGCTCTCTCCACCTACTTATGTGTTTACTCGTACAAACGTTAATCATCAGGCTTTTTCATTATTCTCGTTATTACTTGTTTGATGTTTTGAGAATTTACGAATATTGATGGTTGAGGCTATTGCTGCAAAACGTGCGCCATTAGTGTTTCTGTGCAGTTATTAATCTTGCTGTCATTATTTTTTTCCTACTTTTGTGACTGGGTCACACTTTATCTGGCATTTCTGTGGCAAATGAACATGCTGTTACTTCAGTGGTTTCCCTCCATTATTTTTGCAACGGCACATTGCTGTAGGAGGTGTTCGGGCTACCTCCTCGCCGAACTAATTAACTCGTTAAAAATGAATAAGGCCAGTTGGGTGGCCTGGGAGTTTGGAAAGCTGAGATTGCTCCTGGTTAAGTACAAGTATAAAGTGACTTAAATGAGCCCATGCTGATTAATGGAATGTAGTAAGGAACCTTTTAGAGTATTCCACAAGGAAACAAATTGGTTTAATAGCCAGGTACTGGTAACACAGATGGCAGTATTTAATTTTTAATTCAAGCTGATTTTATACATTCTTTCTCTCTCTCTCTCTCTCTTTCTCTCTCTCTCCCATTTATGTAGTATAGGTTTGCAGAGTGGAGGGAGTCTATGCCAGGAACCGCAGGGTACCTTCCTTGAATGGGTTTGCCGACAGCAGTAGGCATGCAAAGAATTGCACACTATGGACAATTTGATGACACCAGCTCCCCTAGACACATTTTTGGATAATGGGGGAAAAACCAGAGAACCTGAAGGATCTTCCCACAGACAGACTCAAAGCCGGTGGTGGAAAAACAACATGCCGTAACACAACATTAACTCATTCATCCTGCCATCACCAT
Organism: Petrocephalus sullivani; assembly: GCA_026780845.1. NCBI lineage: Eukaryota > Metazoa > Chordata > Actinopteri > Osteoglossiformes > Mormyridae > Petrocephalus > Petrocephalus sullivani. Next base: position 12,254,622 of record JAODKM010000043.1, read on the forward strand.
CTGTAACAGAACTATGAGAAATTGCTTTGACAATGGATGATCCGTCCTCTGTGGCGCCCCACAAAGTGGCAACATGAGACTTATGAGTACACAACGCCAAACAAGTACCGCCAAACAAGTACCGCCAAACAAGTACCGTAAAATAAGATGGTAAGGCTCTCACTATATGCATTGCAGCATTCTAATGAGCATGTCTGTCTCAGTAACAACTGGATGTTAAAGCAATCAGTATCACTGACTGGGCAGCAGTTCTGTATAAAATCATTTGCTTTGTGCGTGACGGCAACTTCATTATAACGCTTTCCTATTTAGCAAATATAAACAATTACATACAGGACACACTTACACATATGAAAAGAGGCAATCGCATGATTTTGCACCCTTAAACACATGAGGGTACTATTAATATACCCTGAGTAGACGCAGCATTTAGCTTCATTATAACATGCATGAGTATTTGTGACAGTGTTTTACATCACCGCCATCAGTCAGTTTTAGGAGCGCATTCCATACCGATGCCCACTGTGTGCTTCTCCTTTTCTCACAGAGATGAAGCAGGAACCATAACATGTCCAGTTTTAAAAGTGATGTGTACTTAGCTTTGAAGCTGAATAATCTCTGAATATATAATGAATGTATACTGACTATAACTGTCTTATCCAAGTCTTATTTAGCGAAATCAAAGCGGCCAGTACGCAATTATTCCAAAGGGAAATCCCTAAACCCCTGAAATTCCAGCCTTCACACCGTAAAATTGTATCTATTTATTGGCCAAATTGCTGAATTACGAATCTCTACGTACATGAAATTGAACTTAAAATGTAACATAAGAACTGTATCACATACACAAACAGAAAATGAGCGTGGTAATGACAGGGTGCAAATAGGCAGAAGAATGACTTGCTGGATCTTTTAATTTATACAACACAATTATCACTTTGCAGATGCAAATTATTATATATTAAAAAAAAGAAAATATATATTAAAAATATATATTAAATAAAAAAATATATACTAACTAGCATCTTATTTAAAATAGATTTTATAATCCCAGAATCAATACTTTGTACAGCCACCTTTTGCAGCAGTTACAGTGACAAGTCTTTTCGTGTACATCTCGACAAGCTTGGGACATCTAGACACTGGTATTTTCAATTTTCAATTTTCATGGCAAAACTGCTCCAGCTCCTTTGAGTTGGATGGGCGCTGCTTGTGTACAGCAATCTTTAAATCATTCCAGAGATTCTCAATTGGATTAAGGTCTAAGCTTTGACTTGACCATTCCAGGACATTCACTTGTTTCTCATTAAACCACTGGAGTGTTGCTTTAGCAGTGTGTTTAGGGTTTCCTTCAATAATTTCTCTATATTTTGCACCATCCATCTTTCCAGTTTCCCAGTCCCTGTCGATGCAAAACATCCCCACAGCATGATGCTGCCCCCACCGTGCTTCACTGGTGTTCTCAGCATGATAAGAGGTGTTAGGTTTGTGCCAGACATGGCTTTGTCCGTGATGGCCAAAAAGTTCTATTTTAGTGTCATCTGACCACAGGACTTTCTTCCACATGTTTGGGGGGTCTCCAATGGGCCTTTTGGCAAATTTTAAACAGTCTACCTAGCAGGCAGGCTTTTTCTTGGCCCCTCTTCCATAAAGCCCAGCTCTGTGCAGTGTGTGGCTTATAGTGGTCCTATGGACAGTCATCTCTGCAGTAGAGCCGCCCAGCTGTGGACCGCCTGTGTGGAGAGTTCCTTGGTCTTCATGCTGTCACTTGCTCGGTGGTAGCCCTTACTTAGGGGTGTTGGCTCTGGGAGGTATCAGAATAGGTATATATACTGAGATCATTTAACACTTATACTGCTCACAGGTGGATCTTATTTAACGAATTAAGTGGCCTTTGAAGGTAGTGGTTGCAGCTTCAAAGCAAAGGGGGTGAAAACTCTGTACCGACTCTGTACTGCTCTGTACCCAACTTCGAGTAGCTTCCCAGCCCTTGCCCCAACACTCTCCAGCAATGCCGGTGTGAAGGTGTTACAGGTGTTAGCTCTGCATGCAGTGATACTTGGGCTAAAGCTTCCTGAGGTCTGCTTGTTTGAAGGTCCACAACGATGACTATTCCTTCAGGATGGGCATATTTGCGACTGGTGGTGTTATATAGTCCACCCAATTCAGTGTGCATGTTTCCTTGTGGTGGAATGTAGTCGGTATTCATAAACACAGAAGAGAGCGCCCCCTGTAGGTAGAATGGGCAGCACAGCACCAGATCCCCAGGAATTACAAATCCATCTGTTCACCACACATTGCTTTATAAGAAGGCATACAAAGCACAGCAGTTCCTCCTGTGCCTCTGTGAGGGTAATCTGACATCATCCCATTTATTTCCAGCAATGGAACATTGTCCAGAAAAATGCTGGGCTGTGTAGGTCAGTGTCCTCCTCTGTGTTTCATCTTTACCTGTGTTTTCTCATAGTCCATAGCCCAATTTAAAGTGCCTAATGTATGTTGTTTGGTGGAACATCACTGAGAAAAGCTGTGATAGAATCATAGTAAAGATTATCAGCAGATTCCATGAGGCCTTGAAAAGGTCACTCAGGTAATCAATGAAAGCCATTTGATTAAAACCTTCAGGAAATGGCTACAAATTTTAACAGGAGCATAAAATAGGCCTTATGATTTTACAATCTAGTTGGATCCTCTCAGAAATTAATCATCACGTAAAACCTTTGCTATATCTTGTTCAGTCCTAAGACATGGCATTTTTATACTTATGTTTGAACTTAATGTGTATGTATGAGTCTTTGCATGGTGGGACGGAATTACTAGAATATGGTAAAATACGGCCACAAAATTAAGTTAGCATGTCAGTGATTTGACCTCTTTACCAAATAAATGTCAGAAAGTAGATATTAAGCATATTTTGTATCGATCACTATACCTAATACCTAATTTCTCATGACCACTGCACAGCGTCGTTTCCTCTCATGTCAAACAAAGTGATTGTTGAGTCATGATCAAGATGATTGATGTTTAAGAAAAACATTAAAAAAACAAGCTGTCGTTAATCTCTTAAATAACGGCTTTCCATTTATTGTTCATCCTGAGCACTATCGACAGCTGTGCAGGTTATTGATGCCAAGCCTGAATATATTACTAGGAATTTTACTGAAAGTCAGCAGATAGGTGCATAGCAGAAAGTATGAACAGCTTAAGAAGAAGTACAATTTCTGCTTTGAATCATTACTAACTAGTCATAAATTGAAATGGCTATATTTTTATTAGTAATACTATGCGAAATGTTCTTGTTAGACATGCGTAAGGTCTAGTGTTCACACTTGTAAATAACTATCAATCTCTGCAGACCCTTTGAGCCTTAGCCTGTTTACTGGTTTTAAAGAGGAAATCACCACGCATTAATATCAATAATTCAGTATTCTGATATCTGGATTCTGAAATCCGAGAGGAGTTTAACAGAAGAATCACATGTTTGTGGTACAATGCAATTCCAACATATTGTGGTGTCTTTTTATTCTGCTCCTTTCGGCCCTACACTGATTGTTGTCGCATGTTCCGGAAGATTATAAATTATTCAAGCCGCTCTCTCTGAGGTCGGATTTGTACATACAACTCAGATCACAGTTGTTGTGTCGTTTGTTTGTGACCAGGAATTCCTGCACAGCATCACAATTTGGCAGCCAGCAGGAGTATTTTGAGTTCCCACTATTGAGCAGCTTCATAGTTTTGTCAGGCCTCGGTGCCATTTGCTGCATGCGCATATCCAGTCTGTCCTGTAATCAGTGCTTAGCTCTCCAGAACATAAAGTGGAAGCACAAAAAAATCAAAAAGCAGATGTTTTGAAAGGTTTAAGAATCGATACCACCTGGTCTCTCTGCTTTCAGGCAGAGCATTTGTCAGGCAGGGGAGTGTGACTCAGAATTAGGAAAAAAAACATAAGAAATACAGGGAAAAAATGGAGGGAGAAGTAAAAATAAATGTTTCATCCTCATGAATGTCATTTATACTCTTCTCATAAATTCACCAACTTGTATCTCAAGCTAAGACCATTTCTAATGATATTGCTTGTAGTTTGGTTGCTTCTTGTGCAGATCAGTCTACAAGAAAATATCACAAGCGTCAGATTCTCAGGACTCCATAATTGTCCAGGCAGAAAAGTTATTATTTTGAGAGCCAATGTCTGAAGATTGTGATTCATTTGTGTATGAAATAGTTATGGTATGATTTGAAGGATTCATTGTATAGCGTAGGCTTTTTTTCAGTAATTTTTTTTAGGCAAAATCTTTAACAACAGACAGAAAGATGACGGTAATAGGATGATAATAACATCTAGTCCTGTGGTGTCAAACAAAGGTGTCATCGAAAGCCAGTGCAGAAGATACCAGTAATGGGTAGAGCATTGTTGTTCTGTATCAGAGCTCTGCCCAAATCAGCACCATGGACAGGTCCTGAGTGCATGACTCACTCGTAGTTGGTACACTTCCAGCTGAATCAGATTGCCTAATGAGCAGGGAACCCACAAGTGAATTTTCTTTTCACTGGGTGGTTCAGGAAAACTCATTAATATTCATGAGTTAGCGCTACCTGATTGGCCAGTGAATGCCTTAGACAGGAAACAAACAGGTAGCGCTTCTTTCATAAATATTAATGAGTTGACCAATGAGGCGACGCTTTTCTTATGTATATTACTGAGTGACCCCAAGCCACCCTTTAAAAATAAAATTAGTGGCCTGCAATGCTGTAAAAGCCAGCGAAGGGCAGAAGTCTGAAGGCAGGTGAAATGACATGTGTCGGTCTGTCAGAGAGATGACCTCAGTGAGGTGTGCAAACCAAAAGATGGAGAGCCCCACATCATGTTCTTTGTGAGGAAAGTCATTTACAGGCTGCAGTTGACAGACAACCCCCCAACCTGAGGATGCTGAGAACTGTTAAATCTTCTCCCATTGCTTTGGACTGCTCATAAAGCCTGGCACATACTTAGTCAGAAGAGTTTTCACATCACAGCCTCATTAGTCTATGCCTGCATGTCTCATAAATAATACATGAATGCAGATCAGATTGCACTGTCACATTGGAAGGGTAATCCGGAATCACCAGTTTACCTTAATTGCATTTTTTTTATTGTAGGAGGAACATCACACAATTGCAAGCAATTTGGCTGCCCGCATATTTCAGTTGGCAAATTAGTTTTTCTACTAATGACATAGGCTGCTTTCATTTCATGTAGGAAAATGACTCTTGGAATTCTCTGTTTTACCATATGCTGTATGCAACCAGCTTAGGATATATTGTCAGGATCAGCCCCGGCCAACGTGTCTGCTTCCCAGTGTTTCCCTCAGGCGGGGCTTAATGGGCCTCACCTGATCCTCGTTGTGCTTACCTGATGTGTCAATCCCTTTGTTTGCCTAATCACACCCACCTGGTGTTTC
>JAODKM010000043.1:12260159-12273022 GCA_026780845.1 Petrocephalus sullivani
AATGACACAGGGAATAAGTATTGAACACATGAAGATAACAAGGTGCAAAATGGCATAGAAAGCCAGGAGATCACCTGCAATCTGTCAGTATTTATATCAGAAAACGCACCACTTCTCCCAGAAAATGTATGCAGTTACAAATGCTTTGGTATTGTCATATTTATTTCTTTTGTTGGCACTGGAAGAACTCAGAAAAGCAGAACAAAAAAAAAACAAATCTGAGACATTCCACAAATTTGACAAAATGTCAAAAATGACCTGGACAAAATTACTGGCACCTAATCAGAATTGTAAGAAATCATTGTATTTCAAGCAATTAACAGGCGCTGACAATATGGAAATTCCCACTTTTAACCATAAACCCCATGAAGTGCAGCTATAATGCCTAAGAGAAACATATGACATATGATTAAAGTCTGCCACATGATATATAGTGCTCACGGGAAGTTTTGGGATGCTTGCTTAATTCTGTATCGATGTTAAAAATTTATTTGCTTCATAAAAGTCCATTGACAAGCAAAGTTTAACATTTTTGCACACATATTCTGCACAGACATTTTCTTTATATTAATATATTATGTTATTTTTTTTGACTGAGTCATTCAGTTCATGTCATTTTGCTACAATTAACTGCAATTGTGTGTAGTGTTTTATGTTATTGCAAAGATGTTACTAATTAAGAAGAAACGAACGAGATTGCTTGTCAGGGAACTCAGAACGGCCCTTTTAGAACTATAAACTGGGTTGCAATTTATTACTACTTGAAATGATTTTTACTTAAAATTACAGATTTTTACTAATGTGATATATTTTTACAAACAAAGGAATAAAGCAATCATTATGTTATAGAACCAACAAATTTTTTTTTTTTTTTTGCTAAATTAATCAAGCATCCCAAGACTTTCTGTGAGCACTGTACATTAATAATCCCATGTTATTGTGAATAGGAATAGACATAAAACTGAGTGGTATGTCCTTGTCTTAACTGATTTAAATGTCTTTTGTTAAACAGAAGAAACGTTGAACTTAAATACTTCAGAGGCCTGAGGGGGAACATTGTTCAAGTCAAGTCAAGACAATCAGTATTGTTTTAGGATATATGATTCATAAGTGACAGATGGTAGCACAAAGAAACAGTAACAAATACAAGATAAATATGTAAGACATCAAGACATGAACATAAGACAGAAGAATGCAATCAAAATACAGTTGTGCAAATGGGCAATGAATTAAACAAGAATGTGCAATAAATGGGTTTTGGTTTCCTGCTTTATCAATCATACATTGACTTGGAATCACTCATAGTTGTAAGGAACATAAAGGAAGGCAGGAAGGGGTAAGGGGCGGAGGGCAGAAGGCAGAAAGGGGTAAGAGAGAGGGCAGAAAGAGGGAAGGGGTAAGAGGCATAGGGCTGAAGGCAGGAAGGGGTAAGAGAGAGGGCAGAAGGCAGGAAGGGGTAAGAGGCGTGGGGCAGAAGGCTGGAAGGGATAGGAGAGAGGGCAGGAGGCTGGAAGGGGTAGGAGAGAGGGCAGAAGGCAGGAAGGAGTAAGAGGTGTAGGGCAGATGGCAGGAAGGGGTAAGAGAGAGGGCAGAAGGCAGGAAGGAGTAAGAGGCAGAGGGCAGAAGGCAGGAAGGAGTAAGAAGTGTAGGGCAGAAGCCAGGAAGGGGTAAGAGAGAGGGCAGAAGGAAGGAAGGAGTAAGAGGTATAGGGCAGAAGGCAAGAAGGGGGCTTAAGAGGTGTAGGGCAGAAGACAGAAAGGGGTGAGAGGTGTAGGGCATAAGGCAGAAAGGGGTGAGAGGTGTAGGGCAGAAGGCAGGAAGGGATAAGAGAGAGGGCAGAAGGCAAGAAGGGGTAGCAGGTGTAGGGCAGAAGCCAGGAAGGGGTAAGAGGCGTAGAGCAGAAGGCAGGAAGGGGTAGGAAGTGTAGGGCATAAGGAAGAAAGGGGTGAGAGGTGTAGGGCAGAAGGCAGGAAAGGGTAAGAGGCATAGGGCAGAAGGCAGGAAGGGGTAGGAGGTGTAGGGCAGAAGGCAGGAAGGGGTAGGAGGCGTAAGGCAGAAGCCAGGAAGGGGTAAGAGGCAGAGGGCAGGAGGCAGGAAGGAGTAAGAAGTGTAGGGCAGAAGGCAGGAAGGGGTATAAGAGAGGGCAGAAGGATGGAAGGAGTGAGAGGTGTAGGGCAGAAGGCAGGAAGGGGTAAGAGGCGTAGGGCATAAGGCAGGAAGGGGTAGGAGAGAGGGCAGAAGGCAGGAAGGGGTAGGAGAGAGGGCATAAGGCAGGAAGGGGTAGGAGAGAGGGCAGAAGGCAGGAAGGGGTAGGAGAGAGGGCAGAAGGCAAGGCCTGCGGCTGGCAGCCAGGATGACAGCAGGAGAGGTTTTGCCAGGAATCAACAAGACGAAAGCATGTTTGAGGTGGATGAGGCCCACAACATGCCAGTCAGGATGCCAAAAAATGGTGGGCAGATGCCAGGTCCGTGACGGAAGGAGCTCGGGTGCCGAGCGTCATCGAGGCAGTCGGGGCCTGTGCTGACCCAGCCAGGACACGGCGGGAGCCGGAGCCGAAGCAGATAACCACGCAAGATACCAAACGGGGCAGGCGGCGCAGAGGGGGAGTCGGGGGGGTCCCAAACAGAAGGCCAAACGGGAGGCAGGAGCAGCAGGCATCTGGCAGGGGAAGGCCAGGCCAGGAGAGGCCAGGACAGGCGCGAGATGAAAGTCCGGATGCTGAGAACGGGTAGCGTCAGTCCTTTCAGGCACGTGCCTTATTTATAGGCTTGGTTTTTGGGGGCTAAAGGAAAAACTTTGAACCGTCACTGTCTCTCTCAGTCCAAGACAGGTGGGGGAAGGGCCGTGGGTAGCCAGAGGTGAGACAAAGTCAGCTGAGGGGAGCACTTATTCCCATCACGTGTATCTGCGGCTCCCACCCCCCCCCCCCCCATTACAGCCCCATCCGAGGCCTGACACCCATGTCATCTCCTGATGTACATGCTGCTGTGCTGCAGCCGGAGTGGCTCTTTCATTCCTTCATGCCTGCCTGCTGCTTCATCGCCTCCCCATTCCGTCCTCCCATGGATTCTCCAAGGCAGTCCGAGTCTGAGATGTCAGACGATTTTCGGACCTTAGTCAGCATGTCATGTTTTAGCTTAATACGTCTGTTTAACCATTTAACTGATGTACAGGCAGTCCCTGAGTTAAGAACGGTCTGCTTACACATGTACTGACTGAGTTCAATTTTCTAAACTTCTTTTTGACGCTGATGACAACATTGCACGGCTTCTGCAGCCCGTCGGCTCATGGTACCACACAGTACCGTATGTAATCACTTTTATTATTACTGTATTGTCATTATTACTATTATTATCATTTACTTATTGTTCTTGTTGTATTTGTGTACTACATTGTTATTTTTTATGACGTACCTACAAATTCGACTTAACGACAGGGAACAGATCTGTGGCCTGCATGGTGTAAGTGATATGACACTCATCCCGTTTTCAGCACATTTCACCTTAAAATTGGCCATTGTGAATACTGAGATCCTGACAGCGTTTCTGTGCTTCAAGCTTTATGTACTCGTAACTTCAGCAGGAATAACTCATGCATATTCATTCATAAAAGCTACCAGAATGCGGCTGTTCATTTCACCTGCGTGCCGATGATTGTATTGTGACATGGATTATTGTAGATGCTTTTCCAAATGTGCTTCAGGGGATGATGGGTAATCTTACAGGAAAAGAAGGAGCAAGTTTCGAGGTATTTTTAGTGATGTTCTCTTCTTGTGGATTCATCCTTTTCATTTTACCAAGATGGGAAAAAAAGTGCGAGACATACTTAGAAGAGCAAAAAAAATACCTAGATGTGCCACACTTTATTCAGAATCTCTACATCATCTTTAATGCTTGGGAAAGTCTGTTTTTTTGCTATCCAGACACTGCTGCTGTGCTATTTACACACAGCCAAAATTTCCATATCACATATGGAATTTTGGAAAGTGGCCTCACTGAGAATGGAAATTTCAGCATACCGAATCTGAAATATTGTTTTGGCAAATCTGTTTTTTTTTTTTTTGGTAAATAACAGGGAAGTTGTTTGGTGATTTGCCAAGAAATGATTTTTTTTTATACCTTGAAGACCAGTTAATTTTTCTTTTTTATTTGGTGCAATAATTTACAGCCGCCCCACGTCAAGCCTACTTTGGATGCAAAATTATTATAATTCATGAAAGTTTGGTTTCAGAGCAGCTCTGGACCCTTGCTTTGTTACATAATCATGAATCTCCACACTTACATTCTCTCCATGCCCTGCCTGTGTAATAAAAATATTCCCAAACCATCTGCTGATTTTTTGGTGTTTTCATTAAACACTTACGCAGCACTGTAGATTGATCATGGAAAATTAAAATTTAGTTAATAGATCAGCTGGCCCTTAGAAGGATGCGAGCACCTTTCTTATACAGGAGTAACACTAAAAGTCACCCTACCAGAGCTACCTTGATTTTCTAGATGAATTTCAGTTTGAATAACATCTGCACCAAATCAGAGGACCCCCACATTTGCGATTCCATTTAAAATTGCATTTTCAAAATTTTTATTAGACCAGGGCCATTTGTTTGGTAAAATTGCTTGTTTATATTGAAATTAAAAAAGACAGCATGGTTTTGCTCAGTCCCACTCTGTACGGATAATTGCTGGGGGTCTGGGTGAGGGGGGCAGGGATGTGCATTCCCAGATGGGACAGAGCTGCAGTGGGTCACCACGGATAGAATTCTGGATGATGCAGATGATGCATAATTCTCTTGTGACAGAGCAGAATACGGAAATCCTTTATCAACTAGCTTCTCTCTGCATACAGTACATGTCTAACTCAACATCACAGGGCATGCCTTCATGCAAACAGGCCTTGCATGAAATGTGCTAAGCAGCCACGTGACTGACCCTGCAGCCACCGCTGGTGCTGGTTTTGCAAGTGCTGTGTCTATGCCTGTCAGAACTGCTTCCCCTGAAGCATTTTCATACATTTATATAATACTAATAATTACTTAATAATATATAACATATTCATTTAGAACACTTGCACTGACGGAGCTTTCAGACAGATACTGATTTAAGCTATAAATTAAATGTTTCGGTTCACATAAATGAATTTTTCACAAATAGGCCAGCACATCAAAAAAACAAAAAAAGTCTGATTAATTTGTTATTTTCTTGAATATCTTTCATATACTGTTTCATATACAGATTTATTTCTGAAAGACAAAGAATCATCTCTTGCAAATAATCTGGTGATGATTACTGAGAGTTAACTCTTCCGTCATAATTGGAAAAAGCTTGTTCGACTGACATATCGGTTCACCTAATTGTCAGGTCAGTGATCTCACAGTATCCAGAACTTTCAGGAGTTGTTAGCTTTCAGGGTTATTAACTTAATAGCGCTCTTCTTTCAATATTAGATAGCAGCTGGTGAGGGAGCCACCCTACAAATTAATGAATATATTTACTTATATGGCGTTACAATCTTGCCCCTAAGGAACGGTGCACAGGGTCTGATTAAAATGTAATCAGAAATTACGAACACATGCGAGAAAGTGGATGCCTGGGCTGAGAAGGGAGTCTGTCCAAAAACCCAGCCCTATGCAAATTGCTCTGATTAAAAACAACCTCTTGACTCTTGGCAGATTGATGGGTCTGCAGTGGCAGGGAGAGGCGGCTGATTGGAAATGGCGAGGGTGCAACCCAATGTGTCCCTGGAGCTCCACGCCTCCTACCCGTTCTCCACTGCATGAATATTCAGGGTATATTGGTTCCATGCGGCAGGCTACCTGATACCGCAAACTGTCCCAAATTGGCCTGTTTGCCCCCTGATCATGCAATGTGAGCCGGGAAGCGCGCCGCACTCCGGGAACCCCGCTGACTCGCCTTTAGCTATCCGTCTTCTATTCTGCTCTTTTTTTAGGTTCCTTTGCGCCAGTTCCTCTATCACCCCCTTGCGCTTAATTTTTTTTTATAAGACCCACCTTCTGCCTTGGGCTAAGGTGGAAGTAGCTGTGCCCACTTCGCGTAACTATCCCGACCGCGACATTTTATAAGCAGCTTTGGCTTTGGGAGCAGCGGCGATCAGAGAGCCGCGGGAGGCCGAGCCTGGCCGGCGTCCCGTCAGGTGGCGAATGTTGTAGGGCCTCCGTCAAATGTCTGCAGTTGGCCTCGTGCCGGTCAAGCCGCAGGAAAATGTCAAGCAAATGGCGCTTACTTCAGAGAATGTTATGTCACCCTCTGAAGCCTGCAGACTGTACAGTGCGACCCGATGGGTGGCTGAGCGCGTACGTCAGTGGAAGTGTGCATCCCTGTCCCTCCCCCTTCACCTGGGAATCATGTGTTCAGGGGAACACACAGAATAAACAGTTCAGCCGCTCCAGATTTACATTAAATGTAATGAGAATCGATTTAAGTCATGCCTAAGGACTCACGCACAGAGGGTGTAGAGTGTTTGTTGTACTCAATGTCCTCAAACTTTATCCTCAAATATGAGCAGGGTAGGAAAAAAGACGGGTAAATGAGAAATATAGATTTTGCATCATTCGCTTTCTGGCAGCCTTGCCGTCAGCATTTTATCTTACAGATCATGTGACCTGAAAGGGTTTGATTGGTTAACAGGGCTCTGCTTAAGGAATCCATCAGGAGAGGAGAGGTTCTCCCAAGGGTGGTTTTGAGAGGCCTGGGTTAGAGGCTTATTTGTGTCGATTTATGCATTCTGTCTTAGCCATCTGGAGCCATCATCCTGACTCCTCAGGAGTGAGCAATTTCTGTCTTCCACACTTGAGGCCATATTTGTTACAGAATGCTACCCAGATTCATTTTCATTAAATGTTCCCAAAGGTAGCATAATGGCTTGGTGTTAGAGAGTGCATGAATGCGAGGAGTCACAGTACCATCTGGACTTTGAAAAGGAGAGTTTGCTGTTGCTGCACACGGAAGAGTCCAATCTGTTCTAAACATCTATCATCTAGCTAAGTATCTTTGTCGGGGTGGATGGAGATTATCTCAGACAGCATCCGGCACAAGGCTGAGATATACCTTTTACGGGACGACACTAGATTGCAGGGTACATGCATAATCATGGGGAGAACATGAAAACTGTACACACACTGGAATGTATGCATAGAATAAATTTAAATATACTTTAAATCTGTTGACAGATTTGTGGCCATGGCTAGACAATGATTAGCAAAAGCACAATCTTTGATAGTATAATAGTGTCCCTATTCTCATGTGAGCAGATAATCCATGTCAGTTAGGATTACTTCAGGTTTTACAGAGTACTTTAAAACAGAAAGGCTCTTAGGCTTGGCTAAATAGGTAATTTCTTCTTGTGTTTTAATTAATTGATTTCCTTGATTCAAAAACTCATTCAGCTGTTTCACATTATTAAGTGACACATGCATAATTATAGGAGACTGACCAATCAGCACACAGCAAGAACTCAGTGCTTAAGTGAAATCCAGGTCCTTTTAATTGACACAGTTTGCAAATCCTGTCCTAGTTCAAAGTCTCCTCCCTGACATAGATTATCTGGTCACCCTACCGTATACCTCATAGTATTTGCAACCCCTGAATCCCAGTTTCTTGTCACACCTGTAGGTTGGAAAAAAAAACAGGAAAGGAGAAGAACAATAAACTGCGCTGGATACTGAGCAGTGGGGAAAATGTGCAGTGGGCACGCTGTGGAATTGGGGGTTTGTGAGTTTCTGTGGCTCTTTATACTCAACTGGTTGGTTGAAACTAAATCTTGGTCTGGATTTTTACTTTCAGGACCTGAACTATCCACCTGTGGGTTCTGTTAAAAGTACCATTGTTAACAGAGTAGAGGTGTGAGGCACTGCCTTTTGGGTTTCGCCCATCCGCCTTCCAACCATTTATCCTGGTCGCGGAGGGGGCCTGGGATTAGTTCCAGGCCCCAAGCTGTGGGTACCTCCTGGATGTGATGCCAGTCTGTCATAGGCAACGCTTCTTGGATAATCATTTTCTCCAAATCACTTATTGTGTTAAAGCCTGGGGCCGCAGTGGCCTTATTGGTGTTGCCTCACACTTCCAGGGTTTGAATCCCACCTGTGCTTTCTGTGTGGAATTGGCATATCCCTATGTTATGCAAATTCACCTCTGAAAATGCCTGTAGCTTGTGATTGTGTGTGTATACGACCCATGATGGACTAGTACCCTAGCTTTACACCCTATGCTGACAAGGAAAATAATTGATAAAGCCTCCCCAACCTGATTTATTTGTTTACATCGTCCAGATTCGTCCAAAATTTTAGCTTCAAGAGACTTTACTACTGTGATACCATGATTGAAAATAGTCAAATATAGTATATTGCGTTTTCCCATCCAGTCTCATGCCATATGCTGTGTGGGATAGGATCTAGGCTCAGAGCCACTCTGTACTGGGTAAGTTGTCATGAATTGATGGATGGATGGATGGATGGATGGACGGATGGATGGATGGAAATGAAATGTTGCTCATTTTCATTTGCAAGTGGAAACCCCCATGTTTTCACCATGTCACGGACTAAATTAAATGTCTAACTATGTGCCATAATACTTTTTCTAATTCATTCATCAATTATTTGTGCCTCAGCGGTCATGTATGTTATGGTGGGTGACAGTGTCAAATAAGTACATGAATTTCAAATGTGTCATAATTATGAACGTAATCACAGTGAAGGAAACATGAGTTTAGGATGCCATGGCAACACAGTTGGGTGCCTGTTCACCCTTCACAGCAATGAATGACATTGGAAAAATGGTTGGGTATTATTGGCGTTTGTAATGAACTCTCCTCATCATACAGCTAACCTGTTTCCAGTTTTCATTGGGCTTATTGGTATGAACTTTGCATGCACACGGGAGAGCAGAGAGTGTTCTGGGAGAATCAAGTATCACCTAATGCTAGGGATTAATTCTGGTGGAATTTTGTGCTGCATCATTGATTAATTGATTAAGACTGTAGTGCAGTACCCCTGACTGATTTACCTTGGATGGAATGCCTCCCTACGGATAAATAGTACACAATGTACTATATATGTTCGATTTTATTTCTCTTAAGGTGGGTTGCGCTAGTCATGCCTTGATATTTTTACTAAAGGATAATGTGTCAAGTTTTTACAGAAACAGCTGCACTTGAACTTTTGATAAGCTTTAAGCTTTGGTCGGAATACAGCGAAGCGTTGTAATTAATTCATAATTATATATTCAAAAACTTTTGTGCCTGTGTATCGGGAGCGGGCGGTGCTGTGCTGTGTCATCCGTAAGGGGCAGCGAGTGATTCTTCAGACTGTGACCCCATTACCAGCCCAGCACTGGTCGTTAGCGGTAAGGACTGCCATAGTGAACATTTGCTGAGAGGCATCACGGGGGGCACCTCGTTTTCACTTCATGACGGAGGCGATATTGCATTCGAGTGCACTTCCTCACTCGGGGAGCACTTTTTAGTTCATTTCTCTTTTCTTTTTTCCCTTTCACACTGAGTGTTACTCTCCTCGGCGCAGTCATCTGTTGTGTAAGCCGGGGAAAAAGCATCCCACTCGTCGGCCACTTATTTCTCTGAATATGAGAGGGTCACAGACAACACGCAGTGGGTAAAAGGAGCAGGACGCGTGGATGAAATTCATATCATAAAGTACGCAGAACATCTACAAAAAAAAACTTAAAACAACATTAGTGGTGCCTATTTGGGACATTTTGTTACCATTTTGTTACATGTCTGTAACTATTTGATAGTTACTGTTTACTTCCTGAATATTGTAGAAGGGCTGGCAAAAAAGAATCCTGTTTTATCAGTATATACAGGCCACATCTAGGCCTATACAATGAGTTAATCAACATATTATGCTCAAGTCTCAGGCAACTGTTGTGGAGGCTGCAGTAGAGCCCAGGCAGAACCTGGTGGCCCATGGAACTACAGAAATATCTGCCTAAATACAGGCATGACCTTCTAGACAAGCAATGCCCCGATCACTAGGTTGGTGCAATTAATCACTTGATAAATGGTCAACCCATTAGGCAGCATAAACAACCGCCTAGGGCACCTATCTCCTTAGGGGGTACAACATAACAAGCAAGTTTTTCTTTGGCTCCTCACAGCACAGGCTTTGACCGGCACTGCATTAAACTGGAGCAGTTGTGCTAAAACAGAGGCAGGAATCACAGATCGGGCACTTCTACTGGGTGAATGACTGACTGCATTAGATTTTTTCATCAGTTCTCCCTCGAAAATGAATAAATCATTAGCGTAACTTAAGTCGTATGGTTTTATCTAGTGAAAGTGTAAAAGGCAAAATGCTTTCTCTTATATTACAGCGTCTAAACAACCATGAAATATTCTGCATGGCTGAGGAGTAATAGATGTACAGGATATTTTGCCAGTTGTAAATGTTTTGATTGATTCTTTTTATTCTGAAAAGGCCGACAGAAAAAAAGGAAATGTTTTTTCTGTTCCATAGTAGATAATGAAATTGCATCTTGGATGTTGCACAGCGCTTTGAGGATTAGTGTCAGTGGAAGGAAGGTGGGCGCTGGGTAGCATTCTGCGTTGGCCCATCAGCATTGCTTCCTGGGTTGTATTGTCTTGCACTACAAATGACTCCTTCGTGATCTGACTTGAATGGCCCGACCAGATTAATGTGAATGAAAAAACGCAGTCTGTCAACTGTGCTGTGAGTATTTTAGCAGGGGTTCTGCCTTCATGTCTCTGTTAAGAGCAGCCTGAGGGTGTGTGTGTGCCATTTTTTCGGTCTCCATAAAAAGAAACACTATCACAGATAAAAATCTGTGATTGCAATCAAAAAAGTAGAACTGCAAAAAGTCTTGTATTATGTTCGGTTATTTATGGTTCAGCTTAGGGCTGGGTAGGGGTTAAGAGTGTCATTGTTGGAATTAGTGGTTTCCCATAGAGATGAAAGGATGGTCCCTTTAAAGATATGAATATAAATATGTTTGTGTGTGTGTGTGTGTGTGTGTGTGTGTATGAGTGAAAGAGAGAGAGAGACCAATAAAATGCTGTTTTGTGCATTTTTGAATGATCTTCGCGTTGTGCTTCATTGGGCAGTTTACTAAGTAGTCAGAATTAGGTTTGGTCTCCCCAGCTCACTTTCTTACTGACCAGACCAGGTATATTAATTCTGATATCCCCAGGATGTGAGACAAATCATTCACTAGTTATTCACTAGGAGCTATGATAACAGAAGCTTGTGATTGGCTTGCAGGTGCACTTGTATTAATATGTAGTATAGGGCAATGGTTCTCAACTGACTTAACCTTCTCAACCGGGGGGAGGCATTAAAAGTTGACAACCATGACCCAGCTTTGAAAATCGTCCCAATGCCCCACTTTTCAGTCGACAATAACATTTGTTTAGCAGGGGAAGAACAGAAAGTTTACAGGAATGTATAGGTTTATGGGAACCTCTAATGTGGGGATATTGGACCGGGGCTTGGGAACCCCTAATGTGGGGATACTGGACCGGGGCTTGGGACCCCCTAATGTGGGAATACTGGACCGGGGCTTTGAACCCCCTAATGTGGGGATACTAGACTGGGGCTTGGGAACCCCTAATGTGGGGATACTGGACCGAGGCTTGGGAACCCCTAATGTGGGGATACTGGACCGGGGCTTGGGAACCCCTAATGTGGGGATACCGGACTGGGGCTTGGGAACCCCTAATGTGGGGATACTGATCCGGGGCTTGGGAACCCCTAATGTGGGGATACTGATCCGGGGCCTGGGAACCCCTAATGTGGGGATACTGATCCGGGGCTTGGGAACCCCTAATGTGGGGATACTTATCCGAGGCTTAGGAACCCCTAAATTGGGGATACTGGACCAGGGCCTGGGAACCTAATGTGGGGATACTGGACCGGAGCTCTGGAACCCCTAGTGTAGGGATACTGGATCAGGGCTTGGGAACCCCTAATGTAGGGCTAATGAACTGGGGCTTGGGAACCCTAATGTGGGGATACTGAACCGGGGCCTGGGAACCCCTAATTTGGGGATACTGATTCGGGACTTGGGAACCCTAATGTGGGGATACTGGACCAGAGCTTGAGAGCTCCTTTGTAGACCATATTATATATTCTGGTCTAGAGGACATAGTGGATTCTTCTGCCACCATACTTTATGTGCCGCTGTTCACACACCTGGCACGCACATTGAGGTCACTATTTATATACTGTTATAAATAATGAAAGGTGGCATGTATTACACCTGTGCTGGGTGCTGCAATTTGACTTGATGAATGGATGGATGGATGGATAGATGGATTTACTATGTTATGATGTTTTCCTGAAATCTGTGTCTATAAAGCCTACCTAGTGTGCATGGGTCAGATTTCACTCTTAAGAAATATTTTTTTTTGTTACCTCCATCTATCTTGGTTTCAAAGCTGTCCTTGTGGAGACCTTCATCCCTGGCGTTACAGAACAAACACTTTCACAGGCACATTATCATGTGAGTAGAGCAAATGTGTGTTTTATGTGAAATATCTGGCATGAGTGTCTTAAAAGAAGTAACTGTTCTGTTAGTTGAAAAGATTTTCAGTGTTGTCATCTGTGGTATTCGATATTCTATGCTTCATACAGTATTTTTGATACGTTTATTTACATGACCCCTTAAAGAAAAACTGCAGCTCACTCTCTGCACAAAAACTTAAGATATTATTTGATGTTGGCAAATGACTACACTGGCAATTTAAGAGCAGTACTGTAATGCAGTGTACTGTAATAGTGCCAACACATCACTGATCACGAAGGCAGAAGCCTAACCCGCTGAGCCGCACACTACCCCCAGCGTACTGTAATGCAGTGTACCGTAATAGTGCCAAGC
>JAODKM010000043.1:12273122-12289351 GCA_026780845.1 Petrocephalus sullivani
GATCACGAAGGCAGAAGCCTAACCCGCTGAGCCGCACACTACCCCCAGCGTACTGTAATGCAGTGTACCGTAATAGTAGCAACACATCACTGACAGCCCCATACCTGTGTGCCCTCTAGTTAGCCACCCTGCCAGTTCCCCACCTGTTACCCTTTGGAGATCTTTAAAGATCCATTTGGTTCACCTCACAATGGCATGACCAGTCAATAACAAGAACGCGTGAGCTCGCCTCTCACAAGATTCCCTTCCCCAAGTCTCTGTGCAGTGATGTGCCGTGCTCCCCAAATGCACAGCAGAAATGGCCTACTGGAGTCATGTGATTTGTGAATTAATAGAATTATCAGACAGTGTCCCTTCTGTATAAAGAACAGCCAGACTGCACGGCTTGTAACATACGGTTTATGTTAATTCTCAAAGCATCTGGAGCCTTTCTGAAAGTAATGTTCTGCAGTCATCTGTTCTCCGGCTCCATAAAATAAGCCAAAAAAGGCAAATACAGCCAAGAAACTAGCCTGCAGCTTCAGTTGTGCAGAATGAGCCAACAGCATCATAATTCCTAGATAAACAGATGTATAGATGTTGTTTCTTCTGACAGCCTGAAGGGATGAAAGACTGACCTGGTTACTTAGTGAAGTCCATAATTATAAGAAAGGCTAAATGAGAACGCTTTCGTACTGGAATAGAGAGATTATTACGTGCCAGAAAAAGTATATTCTGTATATTCTGCCCATTTTAATTGAAGGTATATTCTTTCAACTTTAAAACTTCAGCATTATACTGCTTTTTAATAATTAGCTGAGATAAATAGCATTACATCAAAAGAAGCTTTCACTGATTAATATCAGTCCAGACTCTGGACCCTTAATTATGCGGATGTGTATCATTCATGTGATTTTAATACAGCCCTTTTTATGTTTGTCCAGTGTAGACAATCTGGTATGTTTTCTACCCATCTATGGATTTCAAAGTGACACAATTTTCCCCAAACTGTTGGTTTTCCTGCAGAGATCAGTAATGCCATTACTGTGTTGCTATTCACTTGAAACTGATCACCAAGGATACAGTTGCTTTAGGCCAGGGTTTTCCAACCCGGTCCTCGGGGCTACCCCCATACAGTCCACGTTTTTGTTCCTTCCCAGCATCCAGCACGCAGGTATCATGTACTCAGTGGCCTTGATTGCTTGGTACAGTTCTTCTGGGAGCTGAGAGGGAATAAAAATGTGGACTGTCTGAGGGTCCCTGAGGACTGGATTGAGGAACACAGCTTTTCAGTTTGTGGGACAGAGAATGGTACACATTTTACCGAGAAGGGTCCTAAACCTTTGGTAGGGTATATATTTCCTCTCCAACTCCAGTGTGATCTTGTGGAGTCTCAGTGGAGTTCCATGCTAGTGCACACAATGAACCCAAAAGACTGAGTTCAAAATCTCAAAAGTTCTTTTCCACTGCGAGGCTGAGAAACTATTAAAAACCGTAAAATATAATTCAGAAAATGGTAAAGCTTTACTGAAAGCTGCCATCTATAATGCATTATAGACGGGAGCTTTATAAAGCATCCATAATGTATAATAAACATGGCTTTAATGTGTTATGCCTTTTTATAATTATTTATAGCCATGTTTCTAATGCTTTACGAATGCCTTATGTGTTATGTTGTATTCATAGATTCTTATAGACATGGCATTCATACTGTACAGTGTCACCCAGAAAATTTAAATGATATAGTAGTAAAAATGCAATTTACTTATACATCTTTTAATTTACACTTCACTGAAAGACTACAGATCATTTGCTTCTCCCAAATTTTACCAAAGGTAATTGTTCACAAGACTTGTTTTTTTTGGACAAAATGGCCCCTGTACTCTTATCTACACCAGTACACACTCTGGTAACAATTATTTCAAGTGAAACATACAGTACTTAGCAGATAGTGCTGTGATGTTTTGACATATAGGCAGATAATGTATTAAGTACCTGCTACAGGTTAACACTTAAATGTGTTTACGAGTATACCCTCATAATATTTGAATTTGTTCATATTACATATTGTATTTTAACTGGCTCTTTCTGCCTAGAAATGCACATGATTTTTTATTCTAGCAAATTCAGCCAGACTTTGCATTTGGCTGCATCCATAAGTCACCCGGTCATAAATATGGAGGTACCCACTCCTGCGGCCTGCTCAGGCTGAAGGAAGCACTTGATGCTGTTCCGGCTGTGTTAATCTTCAGTGGGACCGGTTAGTACATGCTCAGATAGCACCTCAGAGATCTTCATCCCACTCTTATATAGATCCATAGATCATCTATAACTAGATGTCACGGGTCCATCATTTGCAAAAAAGGTGCAATTGCCGTTCTGCCTTACATGCTCCATGGATCTTTCTATTAGTCTCCTCTGTACAACCTGCACAGGCATTTCCACATCCTGCGGCACACACAGGCGTGTGAGTGTGTGCACAGTAATGACCTGGTATCCCCTGCCTTTGTGCCCTGTGTTTCCTGCGGTAGTTCTTCCTCTGTGACCCTGTGCTGGGTAAAAGGTAGCTGAGCAAATCATCCATCCATTCATACATTTTCTGTTAACTGCTTGTCCTATTCTGGGTCGGAGGGGGTCCAGACCCTATCCTAGAGGCTACGGGCACAAGGCAGGGAACAACCTAAAACGGGACACAGGCCATACTCATATACCATCCACTGTAGGCAATTTGGTAACTCAGAGAACATGAGGTGTGAGATGCCCAACTGCACATTAACAATAACAATACCCCAGGCAGGGGGGTACAGTGGGGACGGAGGGGGTGGCAGTTAGGACGATTCCCAGGACCCCTGAGCGACAATAAGATTGATCTGGGTTGGGGGCCCAATATGATATGCTTTCATGAAGCCCAAAATCTCTAACAACACCGCTGACCCCAGATACACATAAGAGGAACCTGACGTAACATCTCTCAATGCTGGTAGATGCCTTAGGGGAAGAAACGTCACTCTTTCCTTCAGCGGAAACCTTTAATTGCATCATTTGCCCGAAATGCAGTAAGCCAGGTGGCCAGTTCGTTCTCATCACCTTGTGACACTTCTGACATCCACAGTGGTGTGACCCAGCTGGAGTAGCATATGCGTCCGTGCTCCACTCCCAATGCATTAAATCCCAGCAAGCCCTAAATGTTTTTCAGAAGAACATCTAACTGCAAGCCCGTCAGGAACGTGGCCCCAATGGTTTCCTGATTTCCTACCAAGCTGAGGATCCTCGATTCTGTAATTACTCCCCGCTGGTCTTGCGTTCGGCCCTCCTCTGACTGTCGGCTATCTGACGGATACTTTCAGCTTTCATGCTGTTTGCCTGAGAAACCTGGCATCCAGGAAGCAGAGATTTTCATTCAATTAGAGGGATTTTCAAGGGTTTGGGATTATTATTATTAATAATAATGGCACTTTTATTGATTCCTGTGGGGGAAATTCTCCTTTTGCCTAACCCATCTTCATGGCACATATGTAGGTGAGAGCTGGAGCTGGGGGTTAAGGACTTTGCTGAAGGGCCCCCTGACATGTAAATATTCTGCCAAAGCAAACCAGCAGTCCTCAGCTCCCAGGCACAGCTAGAGGCTTGGCCTGCTAGGCCACGTGAAGGGAAACATTGAGTTTGCCTGGTGTGTCTGTTAATGGTGTAATACCAATATCAATTGTTTTCATATTATGCATGCATTAACATTCACTATTGATTAAAGAAATAGCATTTTTGATGTCTAACTAAACATTCCGTGCCTCTTCAAAGCAGACTGTTCCCCTCTATATCGAACATATCTTTGAATCTGTTTGTTTGTGTCTCACTTTTTCCATTTAATAAAAAGCATGGTGAGTGCTCTTTGAGGGCAATTACTGAATTGCATCAAAGTTACACAGATGTAGAAAAGATCAATTATTTAACTCATAAGAGATGAGTATTGTTTCAGTTACTAAAGTTTCCGTTTTTAAAGGTCACATATAATCACATAGTCTGTACCTTCCCTCATCTTCCTGTGCATTCCTAGATACTTTCTGGGCTTTGTCGTGTAATCCACTTGCCAGGAACTGCAACTCAGGTGAATGTGCGATTTAATATGTCAGCACCTTTTTATTGCATTAGATTTCCTTTCACAGTCAGCAAAATGGCTTTAAAAAAATTATAAAGAAATAGTTCTAAAATAAGATTTCAGAGTGATTTTAAATTGGATCAAATTCATAATTCAGAGAGTTTTGGCCAGTGATTAGTCAGCAATCACTTTATTAAAAAGCTTCTATAGAAACTTTCAAAATAAAACTTTTTGCTGCTCAGTGGGTAGTGCCTCACACTTCCTGGCTGGGGGGTTCAAATCCCACCCCTGTACTGTGGGAGGAGTTTTCCCTATGTTTCCTCCCGTGGTCCAAGGACATGATGTTACATAAATTGGTGTATCTAAATTGCCCATAGTGTATGTGCCCTGTGAGGAATTAGCATCCAGTCCAGGATGTTCACCTGGCTTCTGAGTTCCTTGGATAACAACCCTCACAATGTTCCCTCTAACAAACTTTATTTTCAATGACCTCTTGCTTTTTTTGCAATACTAGTGAGTGCTCATGTCTGTCTCCACCAAGAGTATTGGCTTTGTACCGTAATTATTCCCACCTCCATCTGGCAATCTCTTTTCTCAAAGGGGCCAACTTGTAACACTAGATTGGCCTTCAACAACGGAAGGCTATTTGGCTTAAGAGCTTCTTGATAATTACAGTCTTCAGGCACCACTGTAATTCAGCGCTGTTTATAAAATTGTCTCCACTCTACCCAAGACCTTCAACCATTAATCACTAAGTGTTAGTTATACTAGGATGAGGCTTTGCACCTTTCTGACAGCAAAAATTATGCCCTTCCCTTAGACGCTCTTCATGAGAAGGTGACCAAATATCCCATTCAGCTACATCTTCTAAACACACAGCCATTATTTTTCAGCAATTTAACAAATTTACAGCTTTCCTAAGTCCCTGCTCAGTATTTTGACATGTAATATTTGGCTCAGTAAAGTAACACATAAATTTGTCCTTAGCAATTAGTTTCTTGGTTTTAAATAGGATGAAAATTGATAACTCCTACTTTCACAAATGGCCATGCACCAGCCCTGCGCTCCTTGGCCAAGCCTGCCATTTTCTAAGCACGACTCATGATTAAAAACAATGTGCAAAGACGTCTAGTGCTTTTTAGCATTTGGGCCTTATTTTGCGACTTAATAGCCCTGTGACTGGCACTTTACAGCCCCAATTATTCCCAGTAACATGCTTGTAGACATTCATTGCCTTGTCCTTCCTGTCAAGCTCTGTATGTGGGTATTTATGATAGCACACACATTTCCTACAGTAATCCTGTATTACATTAGCTATTTAGCCGATGTATTTCATCATGTAATGCCTTATTTATGCCAAGTTAACTCCAGTACCTGATTCCCATCACCAGAACATTCTTTCTTTGTGTCTTTGATTTTGTCTTGCATTGCAGAATCATTTGCAGCAAAGTTTCTGCACACATTTCTGTTCAAAGCGTTTTCAGTGAGTGACCATCAGTCTTTAGTATTGCTGTCCAGTCTAGGATTTTGTCCATGTGTATAAAAACAAGGTCCTTTTGTTCATTTTTAGTGAGGCAGTTCTAGTTGAGGTCTCTACAGTGCCCCCTTGTGTATTGATCTAAAAAGCACAGTCTAGCCATGCAATTTTAGCTCTGTATTCTGTCCCATTTTCTGAAGCCCTAACAGGGGTCTTTCCTCTTCGAGTGTCTGTATTTTTTCCTGGAGGCATAAAAACATCTTTTTTATTATTCCCAAGAATTTTCAGTGTAACTTTCTGCCTCTGCATCATGGTAAAAATAAAAGCTGGAAGGACGTTCACACTGTCTTCACTGGTCACTCCTACTTATAAGCATGAGCTTGCTGCAATTTGGCTGACTCTAAAAGGAAGCATCATTTTCATTTAAATGTGTCATAAAAGCAATTCGATATCCTATTAGCTAGATCCGTATTTAAATAGGCTCATTTTTCATTGTTGCGTATGTGCAGAGCAAAGCATTTTAATGACCACATTTTTTAATCAAACAATAAAGCACATCTTTGACAATTTTTCATCCATTCCCCAAACCCTTTTATATTGGTTAGCATGGGACACAAAAAGCACTTAATTAAATTATATAAACCTCGCAAACAGGGTGTTACGAACATCCATCCATCCACTGTTTATACTGGTCAGGGTCTCAGGTTGTCTTTAATTGGTGAATTATATCTCATTATTAGTGCAGAGCCCTTCCTGATGTAATAAGTGTGGTAAGTGTTTCTGCATTGGAGTGAGTCAAACGAATCATTCAGAGAAGGTCATTGGGGAGCCTTCCTATATGGTCCATGATTACTGGACTTCTGATGTTCTCCCGCGACACCTTTACAGATGAGTACGCCAGTGCAGATTAGCCACCCAGTGCCACAGAAGGCACCCTGCAGAAGCGCCGACCGTGAGTCGGAATATGAAGAGCAAGTCGAGAAAATGAGAGAAGCAAATGATGCCTGTGTCTGTAAGATCAGTGAAACAAAGCTAGCAGTTCCCTCTTTTAGGAATATGAACAATGTCCAAACTGGACGGGCACATTTCCAGATACTAAAAATATGGGTTAACACCCCCCTCCCCCCGACCAGGTCCATCATCAAAAACATTTAAGGTGGACTTATTCTGGACAACCCACAAAATTTATTTATGGCTATGGGCCTGGCCTGTGCCACCAGTTTAGCTCAAATTTGGCCAGCGTTACCATAAAACTTGGCTTACAAGCACTGAAACACTACTTGCATAGTGACTGTACCAATGCTTGGCCAAATAGCTTTTCTTTGCATGCTGCATAGAGATGCATATAAGAAACTGCAGTCAAACGACAACATCAAGCCAGAAATATTTTATTTAATATTTTAAGGATGTTTTACAGTAAACATATTTATTATGAAAGGCCAATTTTTCATTCAACAGACTTTTGAAAAACTATGTGTCGCTTTTCCATTCTCTCGTCACAATTCGTAGATTTTCAGGTCTGTAAGAGGATTTGTCTTTATTTACTGGATATAAAAATTTGATTCAAAGCAGCTATTTGCAGATTGAAACATACCTTTGGGTTAAAGTGTAAAATTTATCAGAAAGCAATAATGTTCATTGTGGAATATCAGAATGTAATCACTAATTGGCTGGTGCATCCCAGCCTGCGTTCACCACACTTACTCCAGAATGCACATAGAGACAGACAAAGTACACAGAGGAGGGAGTTTTTACATCGCTCTGTCCAGAAGAGCCTGAGGACCCAGGACTGAGGAATCAGCAAACTCCAGACAGGCGAGACGCAGCCTTGTGAACCAACCGAGTGGATCTGTTGTATCTGAAGGGGTAATCTTGCCTCTTCTAATGGAAAAAGGATTTTATTCTCCAAGAAGAGGGCTATTCCTGGTGTTGAATATCAACTCTTTTCTTTTTACCTTGGGCTGTATACTGATATTACATATTCTTGCTTTCTTACCACATCACTAAATTAGGGTGACCAGATAATCCATGTCAGGAAGGACACTTTGTGCTACTTCAGGTCTTACAAACCACTTTAAAACTGAAAGGCTCCTGAGCTCAGCTAAATAGTTCAGTTCTTCATGTAGTTTGACTAGCTTTTTTCCTTGATTGAAAGACTCAGTTTACATAACTTGTCCTAGCTCACTGGCATGGATTATCTGGTCACTTTAACTAAATAGTGAGGGTGAGGCCTTCTAATTTCCTTAGCAGTAGAGATGTACCATATCAAATAAAAAAAAAAACAAATGGAATATACTAGCTTTTCGTTGTGGTCAAAAAGAATTCATTTATTCACGTTGTGAATGAATCAATATGACCTTATTTTTGCAAAAAATTTGCCAGTTGTTGTTCAAATGATAGATTTGGGTCCTAGAAGCATGTTTCTTAAGAGAAAATCAATTGTAATAAGATGTATCAGATAGACAGGTTCCAGGGAAACAAATGGTTTATGTAAGTTTTTTTGTATTTCTTCTGAATAAACAAAATTCATAACGATTTTCCCAATGGCCGTATTTTGTATATCAAAGTATTTGCAAGGTCATATTGATTATCTCATTAACTATGAAACAACTTAAAGGTTTATGAAATATATAGTGAAACTAAGGGGGAAAATCACTACAATTTACAATTTATATAATAAGATCCCACAGCTTGTATGTAGCTCTGAAATGTTGACTCCAGAATGTAGCCTGATCTTTACACATACTAATATACTTCACCATAAAGTATTCTTAGGGCATTTTTAAAGACAGCACAAAAACTCTCGCTGGGAGAAGGAAGGAAATGCTTTGGAGTGTCAGTCACTGTGATTCAGGCATGACAATGATTGCAGATATGTCTGTGCTGTTTAAGAACGCTTTACTATTAGGGGGGTTTGCTGACTACAATACAGCACATTACTCAACATAATGTATAAATGTGAAGTCTGAGTTTACCACTTTGGAGTGAATCTGCCAATAGTCTGCAGTGGCTTTCATGAGTTTTATACATTATTCAATTCTCAGTGAATATTAATAACTGATACAACATGTAGTAAAAAGAGTATGGACCTAATCCCAAATATTCTGTTTGCAGAATCCTTTAAGATTCTGTCAGATGGTCCTCTGTGAAAACGCCTATCGGAATGCACAACTTGGCCATTCTATGACTGCAATATTTGCTTGATACCAAATGTGTTTCCATGCCGGTCAGTGTGAAGTCCAATATAATCAAAGATCTCCAAGCCCGTTTTCTGATTCAGCAATGGTGGCAGTCAGGCTTTATGTCACACCGGCCTGTCAGCTGAAGCTGGACTCCTGTCTTGTTGTATTGCATGCTGGTTTGCATAGGAAGTTGAAAGCAATGCATCAGACTTTTGGCTGGGCTTTCGGGTGACCTTTTCCATTATGTTTTTGGGCTATCTACCCTCTAGATTGTCCAAGATTGATCTGGCCTTTCAGACCCCATTTACTTTGTTATTGTTACACTCTAGCTCTCCATGTCATTAATGATTTTTTTTGTAAGTAAAAAACTCTCGTTCCTAAAAGGCAGGTGCTTTTTCCCTCCTGAAATCTGGGTGAGCTTGTCGTGGCGTCATGCCAAGGACAAACAACAGGGGGCAGCACTTGGTTAGTCATCAGGAAACACACCTGTCTGCTTATGACCCTTTCACTCCTGCACCATAAGGTATTAAGATGCTATACATAATATGTCCTGTAGAGTATTTTCACCTTATTTATGTAAAGATTTTTTGTAAGTAAATTGATTTGAGAATGCACTAGAAATCATAACAGTATTGATTATGGTTATAGTTTCTTACAATAAAAAAAATGAGTAACAATACTTCATACTGTAGTATTAGTAATACCTTTCTGTTTCTAAAATGTATGGCAATTTGGTTAAATTAAAGCTAAAAAAGCTAACAAAATATTGGAGAAGCATTGGTCCCATGGAAATTGCAATAACTCACATATGATAACAACAGGTAAAGCAGGGTACTATTGGTAATGTCAAAAATCAGACTTATTAAAAACAATTATTGTAATTGCTTTCAGATGCAGGGTTGACACCCTTGACTGGATGTCTGTCCCTTGAATATTTTATAGCTACAAAACAAATTAAAAATATGTAATATAAACAAAAAATTATTATTCCAATAATTATCCAAACTTTCCTTTTCACAAGGGTGGCATCAATTACAAAGAGCAGACCACTTATAAATTAATACATTTATAACCTCGTTCTAAAGAAAATATTTTGGTTTCTTGTATTTGTCATTGAACTGTATATTGATTTGCAACCATTCATCCTTGGCAAATTCTAAGGAGGCGGAGGGTTTTTTTTTATAATATTAAGGAATTACTGAATGGGACTAATGTTGAGAAAATTACAGTAAATGAATATTGGTAAATTGATTTGAGAATTAAAAAGAAATCATAACTCTACTGATTATAGGTATAATAGTTTCTTACTGTCATGGGTTGGTGAAATGCAGGAATGCGGGAACCGACATTGGAGCAAAGAAGAATCTTTATTGTAAGGGGCTGAACAGAACTAGAAATGAGCAGGATTGCAAGGGGATTGCAAGACAAAACTGGGGAACACAGGACTGGGAAGCACTTGTATTCAGGGCTAACAAGGGAGCAAATGAGAGGCAGCTGGAATTACTCAACATGAGGGCAGGAATGAGAGGTCAGACAAACACCGAACAGACGTAGTTCATTAGAGCCAAGCTAAGAGGAAACAGGAAGGGCAGGCAGGCAGGGCACAATTATCAAAGTTGAGTAATGATATTTTATAAGTATATTGTCCATTGTGGTTTTAGAGGTAGGGACACCGTTGATTGGATGCATGTCTCATTTGATAGCTGAGCAATAAAACAAATTAAAAAATTATCAATCACAATGATGGGGGCAGTTATAAATTAACACATTCATATTTGTCAAATTCTGAGCGTTTAGTTACATATTAAACTTGATTATTAAGGCTGATGAGGAATTGCCCTGTGATGGGTCGGCACACCGTCCTGGGTTATTTACAGTCTTTTGCCTGTAGCTTCCAGGCTCTGGACCCCTGCGACCCTGAATAGGACAAGTGCGTATAGGAGATGCATGGATGGATAATAGCTAAGCTGCCACTCACCACTAGGTGGGGACGAATCTAAAAGGTTAAGCAACTTTTTGGGGCCACAGTCCCGATTCCAAATTTGTGAATCCCTGCACATCGCTGTTGAGGCCTCCCAGACCAGAATAATGAAACTCTATCAGCTCTGTCCCTGAGGGGCAGAGCTGATAAAACATGCCAGAACCAGATCGGTGGCTGAACAAGTCCAGACTGTACACGGCTATAATTTGAAGGCATACGTGTTAGAAGCCATCTAAATCACATCGGGCAAGAACAGGGCAGATACTGAGCTGTTGACACATGCATAATGCTAAATATATGTTTAATCAGGCCTGGTCATTCAAATCTCGCACAGACAGGAACCTGACCCAGACTTGTGCAACAAGTTTTCTGGGTCTTAGGTTGGATTCTGATTCAATCCAATATAAGTAACATTCTAAAATACTATTATAAATACTGTGAGCCAAGGGTGAGACCTTATTGTAGTCTCATTTATCCAATGGATCTGATGCTTATCACATTAGGAAAACAACAACATGCTGAATATATGAATTAATAAAGTTGGGTTATTTAGCAACAGCTAAATATCTTTTATAATTTCCATAAGCATGTGTTTAGCTTAGCTGCTGCATAGGTTCATTTTAAACCACTGCTTGTTTGCACATCTGTATTACCCTAGTTGGCAGAAGTCACTTTATTGTTCTTAAAAACTTGCTTTTATTGGGCAGTCATATATATTTTATTGAGTCGTACTTAGTAGTATAATTATTGCTAGGGTTGTCTTTTTTTAATGTTTTTTTTTATATCTTACACATGGCCGTAGTAAAATGTCTGTTCATTCTCCCATATGTGTAACAATGTATGGTACAAATGACAATAAAGCTGAATTTGAATTTGAATCTTGTGTACATGACAGATGCAAAATAGAAATGACGGCGTGTCCATAGTAACCTCTTGCCTTCGTCGTAACCAGAGTGTGATGCTTGTCCCCTTTCAAATCGAAAGGAGCTTTATGGGGGTCATGCTGTCTACCTCCACGGGCCCACACAAAAACACGGCTGCCATCTCCCCTCGCCCCATAGCAATAACGGCAACACATCACCTTATCAGCCCTACTGCAGACTTCAAAATCTATTCATATTAAAGAGCTTCTTCTCAGAGTAGCTCAAAGATCTCTGCAGCTGAATATATCTCAGTGTGTATATATAATTACAGGAATCATGACACTAATTGACTGATTCAGTAATCTTAGTGTAATTTGACTTTAGCGGTGAACAGAGCGATTTCCATATCTACCACATCATTAGCTAGCTGCTGAAATGGGCTCGGAGAGTGATGTTTCGTGTCTTTTAATCCTCGGCTTTTTTTAGTCTCAAGTGAGTACGGCCCCGAAGATGTCTTCATTTTTAAAAAATGGATTGAAAATAAACTTTGAATGAGCGTGGCGCATTGCTTTGTTTAGCACAGCCAATATCAAGCGGTTGCTGCTATTTTTAAGAGATCTTTCAGATAAAGTTTTGTGCGGGCATGATTTCACATTCATTATTAGTTAAAATACTATAAAAAAGTTAATGGATGCCCTTTTCAAAAATGTTCTTCTTTTTAGCAACAGGAAAGGCTAGAGTCTTGCTATCAACATTAATATATTGTTTTCCTGCGCAGGATTTCAACACCTCTGGCCTACAAAGCTGCTCTTTATGCTTAGAAACAGTTACGTGACATAGGTCAAAGTCATAATGTTACATCTTATCCATTTTACAGACAGGCCATTGCCATGACTTCAGCCAGCTCTCATACTTTTCATGGGTCATCCTGTGCGTGTAAAGTCCCTTTGGGATTCCCCATTTTGCTCCTCTCACATTATGCAGGAGTCTATGACTTTGGTGTAGGGCGATCTCATAGTAAATGGTGTTCCATTGCAACATGAGTGGACAGGATTTTGAGAGTGTTGCATTGATAGGAAGCAAGCTATATGTGTGATTAATTCCTGAGCCTGGTTAACTGTAGGCCCCATGACCCGTGTGTCAGGCACTCAGTGGCCCTTTGTAATGGTTGAGAGTTTGGGGAGGCAAAATGTAAAGTTTAAAAAAGAGGGATTTTCTTGAGCCTGCATCAGCCAATGTCGCTTGGGCATTGGGTGCTGGTAGGCTCATGACATCTTTGCAGAATCACTGCTACATGGGCAAAAAGTTATTTAAAACAGGTTTCCTATGCAATGAAGAGCACGCCATTAAAGTTTAAGCTAGGAGCTCTTTGTTTCTGAAAAACGGAGGCGAAGGTGTTTGGAATAATGATGGTCAGAGATCAAACGCCAGTCTTTCACGAGAGCCCTGGCTGGTCAGGATTTGGAAGGCGTTGAATTTCTGACAGCTCTTAAGGACTTGTGGAGGTGAGTCATCTGATTGGTGGAGAGCAGGGAGCTCTTGGCGGCAGGAGAAGTGGGGAGTGTTTGGAGACGGAGACGTAGGGAATGTGAGCAGAACTAGGTGGCAGGGGAGGGCTCGTCCTGGGGTGACTTACCCCAGGGGCAAATTAAGTGCCCCGACATTTCCAAACAGCGGTGGCACCTCCGTCCCCAGAGAGGCCTTGCCAACACACAGCACATTTCACCCACCGCTCCATTCCGCTTACCCGTCCATTAGCGGTGTTTGTGGCGAGGCGCGGTTCCCGGGGAACAGGGTGCTTTTGTATGTACGCAGGAGACATCCTGCAGTCCACCTCAGCAAAGGCACCAGGAAAAATATATCTGCACTGACACCAGTAAAAACAATTACCCTCTATTAAGTCATATTACCAACCTGCAAATGCTATCAGTCTGACATTTAAAGGGTCTGGCTACTGGATCCGATAACTGGCTTTCAGTGCTTTGCATATTAGGCACACTGCTTCATTACCGGTTCAGTGTCAGCAATAGTGCCCGTAATTATAAAATTATACAACAGTGTACTTTGTATTTATGCTGTAAGACGCCTTTGGTACATAATCGACAGTGTTGTTAAATCAAATGAATGTATGTCTGGTTTTGTGTCTGTGTTTTGATCTGTTTCAGTGCTGACGTTTGTAGTAACATTTTTATTGGTGCAGTATTAATAAATAATGAGAAGATATTCAGCGATACACTGCCTCTGTAATAATGACACTTTTACTAATCCCTGGGGGGGGGGTCTCTTTTCACCTACCCCATTTTTCTCTCCATGACACAGAGACACACATGCAGGTGGGCACGAGCTTGCCAGCGAAGGGCAGCCATCTGCAGCAGTCCCCATGGGCCTGGGGGTTAAGGGCTTACAGAAGTGATTGCTCTGCTAAAACCAGCTCAAACCAAGGTCCTTCTGATCACGGGCACAGAGGCTTAACCGACTGAGCCACACACTGCCACTCTCCTTTGAAATGACAGAAAGAGGGATATTACACCTTTGCTTTATCCATTCATCCATCATCCATCCATCCCTCCATCCATTTATCTGTCCATCCATCTACCCATATTTCTTCCCACATTTTGTTTAGTATAGGGCTGTGGGGAGCTCAGAGCCAGTCTGACAATTTTGCAACACAAGGCTAAGTCATCTAGTGATTCACTATTTCAGGTTTACTCTTGATGGTCCAATTTAGCACATAAACAAAGTTCAGCTTGGACACACCTTGGTTTACTTTGATTTCTTCCACTCTTGCTTGAAATCCAATAGGTCAGCCTCCAGGAAACTCTTACCACCATTTATACATGAACAGGTGGAGTAAAAACAACATCCATTAGTTTGTCAAGTTCTTAGAAGCCAGGCTTCTGAGCTCAAATGGCTGGCGAGAAGCTTGGCATTCTCAAGTCCCTTTCAGTGGTACTTTTCTATAGCACCCAGGTTCTGTGCCCATGACGCTGGGCTTTATTACTGATACATAAATCCATGGCGGGGGGACAGATACCATCCAGAATTTACCAGCAGGAACTAGAAGCCAAAAATGAGCGGCTGAGCAGATGAAGAGCTTCTCTTAATCTAAGCCACCTCCGTGTCTTTTGGGGTCTGCTGGAATCCTGCCACCTAGTCCATGCGTCATCGGTCACAGTGCCCTATAAGTATGTGTTCCCAGCAGCTGTGTGCTGATGTTTTTTTGGCCAGAGCTTCCGTTTAATCTCCGGTAGGAGTGGACGCTGTCCAGACTCATGCCAATGCTATAAGACATGCGGATGCTCACCTTTCTTTGGGATGTCCTTTTTGAATTTTTAGTGCCTTTTTCCTCTTTGCCAGCCTGGCATCCATAGATGTTTCTCTGCTCAGGCCTAATGATCGTGCGATGCAGGTGTGGCTCCCAGCCCAGCTCCTCTCCATCCCACTGCTGTCTCCAGACAAGACCTCCCACTTGGGTCCCTTGTGTGTCTCCCTGGCTTTTGGGATATCTTTGACCATCTGGGACACTTTGGGCTCGCAGTTCCTGGAGGTTTTCATCTGAACCCCGCGGTCACCCTGCCACTTGCAGTAGGTCTCAGAATAAGCTCTTTGAGAGCTATTCTCTATGTGGGGGTGCTACTGGGGGCTGTATGTGCATATGGGGCCCTTCTGAAGCTGGGGCCTGCACTGCTGTGCCACCAGGGGGCACTAAATCAGGTAAGTGAGGTTTCTTTCACTTTCAAGTCATGGAAATTTACAAACTGAGATGATCTCTCTGTCATTCCCTTGTTTGGAGACTAACAAAGAAACTGTGAGTTATAGATAATGCCCTGTGTTGGACTGGCATCCCATCCAGGGTGTGCTTTGCATTGTCCCCCAATGGTTTCTGGGATAAGCTCCAGACTCACTATGACTTTTTTTTTTTTATTTTATGCATAGATGGATGAGTCATAGATAATTACCAAATTATATTAAGGGAATGGGGAAATTCTCCACAGAAAAAAAGGCATAAAATATAATTAGTGTGTTACTTGCAGCAATGAAGTCCTTTAACCGTTTCCATAATTCATCATCTGATATAAATTATTTATTTGCTAATTTGCATCATTCTGAAGCTGTATTAATGCTTTTTACGTGTCATTCCCCAATAACACGGTGTTCACAGTGACAGTTTAAGGACAGTCAATGCTGGTGTCACACACAATGCCTGCAGCCAAACTTCTACAGCAGAAGATGTCAGGCACCTTTTTCTTACTGTGGGTTGTGCCAGGAATTTGTCCCCACCAAGCACTCACCGTGGAGATGGTGGGTACCTTTTACTTAGTGCTGTGTATTTTTTCGTCACCTTTCCAAAATCTTGGCCCTGTCATGGTTGGCAGTAAGTATTTGATTGCATTTATTTGCCAACCATAAATGGTATTACCTTCCTTTGATACATTCTCATTTAACATATTTTGCAGATGCTTTTGTCCAA
This sequence comes from Petrocephalus sullivani, assembly GCA_026780845.1. NCBI lineage: Eukaryota > Metazoa > Chordata > Actinopteri > Osteoglossiformes > Mormyridae > Petrocephalus > Petrocephalus sullivani. Next base: position 12,289,169 of record JAODKM010000043.1, read on the forward strand.
AGCAACATACAAGTTAGGCAAATGGCACATAGTAAACATACATCAGAGGTGGGTAGTTCAGGTCCAAAGTAGAGCCCGACCGATTTATCGGCAGGCCGATATTATCGGCCGATATTAGGCATTTTCCAAACTATCGGTATTGGCATTTATAATGGCCGATAAATGAATATTTCAAAAATAAAA
>JAODKM010000043.1:12295882-12308359 GCA_026780845.1 Petrocephalus sullivani
AGGGAGGGAGGCATGCTTCTGGAGGGGGGACTGCTTCTGGAGGGAGGGGGACATGCTTCTGGTGGGAGGGGGGATGCTTTTGGAGGGAGGGAGGGCCCGCGGTAGATGCTGTGTAACTGGCAGTCACTAAAATGGGGCCTTTTTAAGGCCCCTGAAAGGAGGGATACTTTAAATTGCTCGGGCAAAAGAGGAGGATGCTCCTGCGCTTCCACCCCCTGCCACCACAGGCACATGAACAGTGCATAAGTCAACCCACAGTTGTCCTGCACAGTCTTGCAAAAACATATAACTAGAAATTATGAATTTCCTGCCTGGTCAATTACTTACTCAACCTTTGCTATGCATCGCAAGTTGAAAAGATGGAATCATCTAATGTTCACTAGAACAGCTACATAAATATGAAATTCTTAATAAAATCAGAATTTTATGAATTTTGAATAATTCATTATTCCCTCGCATACATTTTCACATGTGATTATGTTTTAATAGGTAATGAAAACTATACCTACTCCAACTACCGTATAGAAGCATCCAAGTCACACCAGTGGTTTGGGGCCAGTGTGCGCGCTGTGGAGAGCTACATTTTGGTAAGCGCCAGGCGTCTTCTATAGTCATCCAGAACAGTGGTTCTGAGACTCCTTGTTTGGAACACCCTGAAAAGTCAAGCCGATGATAACATTTGTGTTTGCTGCCAATAATATTTGTCGGGGGTATTTAAACCTTTTTTTTTCGGGAAACCATTTTGCCCACCCCCGAATTCTCCCACAGTATACGGACCTCTCATCTAGAAGGTAGGGTCAGTCCATACGCCGTTGGAGAACTCACTCCATCGGTCCATGTATCACTTCCAGGCTTGTGCCCCCCTGTACCACTGGAACATAAAAGAGAACAGAAATGAGTCGGGCAGCACACCGGTGGGGAACTGCCAGCTCCTGGACATGCGGTCTAGGGAGCTGACTGAATACGCCCCCTGCAAAGACTTACTGATCGATGAGGTGTATCAGGAGAGGAACTTCTGTAAGTGCCAGAACCAACTTCTTCATTTGCTCACCACGTTAATCTTGGCAATATACGATCACCCTGCAGATAAGTACCAGGGCTGCCAACTCTCACGCATCTGGTGTGACACTCATGCTCACGCAAGAAATCCTACAGCAAATTTATATTATTCCATTATAAACCTAAAATGAGCTGCACCAAACACCCTGGGATAGTCTGCAAACCATACTAACTATTTACAAGGTAATGAAACTGTTACAGGAACGTAAATGCGTGTGTATGACTTGTCTCGAACTGAAAATTTCACGCCAGCCAGCTGCCCTAATTTGACAACACTAGTGCAGTGCTGCAGCTGAGGTACACTTATTAGTATTCTAACTCACTTGACTAATTTTACAATTGTTACAAATCACAATTATAACATGTACATTGACTTTCTCAGATCAGGACAGGCGATACTGTGAAGCTGGATTTAGCTCGGACATTACTAAGGTGGAGATCGTTTACTGTATTTTTCTAATGTAAAACGCATAAGTTTGTGCTGTGGTAATATCGTTATCTAGCTATAGGTCTCAGATTCTGTTTTTTTTTTCTTAAAGGATGGAAAGGTTGTTCTTGGTGCGCCAGGTGGTTACTACTTCGAAGGTAAATTCAAATTTAGAAATAAACTTTCGGTTAAAAATAAAGGAAATGTCATGAGTCGTGTTGCAGTTATAAGTCATCGAATGTTCAACATTTCCCATACAGAAATGCCACTGCAGTCTTTAATATTTTTTCCAGTGAATCGAACTGTGTATTGATCTGTTTAAGTGTATTTGTTGCCTGATAAATGGAACAGAGGTACGAGTTTAAAAGGAAGGATATAATAAGCACAGATGGCTGGCGCCCCCTACAGGCACCAATCAGGAAGGTCCCTTACTCCCTCTAGTATTTAGAAAGCTGCAAAACACAGGAGTCAACTGCCGGAGGCAAACTATTTATCGTCATTTTTAAACTGTAATATCAGAGGATAAACACTGCGGTTTTGTCATGATTAACAGTAATCACAAGCCATGCATATAAGATGAAAATATAACTGAAAATATAGCGAAGGTCATCACTAACAAACCCCCTGGATTCCAGAACATTACAACCCAGTGCCTCTGTGTTGCAGGTCAGGTTATCACTGCGAGTATAGCTCACATCATTAAAAGCAGCCAGACTTCAAACCCAGTGTCATATGTGCAGGGCACAATCTATTCGCCAGAGATGGGCAACTACGATGTCTATAAAGGTAAGTGTGGCTAATGGGGAGTCAATGCATCACATTATGTAGATTATGGAAGAAAATATTATCAAAATTTTATGGAAATAAATGTACACATGCCATGAAAAATGTTTTCAGAATTGTGCCTGAACGGATGCCTATAATAATTCCCAAAGTAAAATAATATAAAAAGATACAAATAAATAAGATTAAAGTACAGAGGCAGACTAACTTCTCTGGGGGTCCTGGGCTGTCATAACTAGGGGGCCCCCTCCCTGGGCCATTCAAGCTAATTTTTTGAGCTGAAAGCGAAATAAGAGAGAATTAAAAGCGATGGACTATCAATGATGTGCCAATCAAAGCACAGGGTGCCAACAGTAAAACTTATCGATAAATTTGCTGAATGGGGGAGAGGGGTATTACTCTGCGGGATCGATCGGCCAAATTTACTATTTACACTGCCTGGCCAAAAAAAAGGTTGCCATTAGAATTTCAACCAGCAAATACTTAAAAGCCAATGACTGGATCACAGCTCAGCAATGCTGTGCAGCAGTAATACAGTAAGTCAGCTGAGTACCTGAATCTACTGAATGACCAGGTTATTCCATCAATGGATCATTTCTTTCCTAATGGCATGGGCATATTATAGAATGAGAATGCCAAGATTCATCAGGCTTGGATTGTGAGTGCTTCAGGGAGCATGAAGAAACATTTTCACATGTGAAGTGGCCACCATGGAGTCTTGACCTTAACCCCATTGAAAGTCTTTGAGATGTGCTGAAGAAGACTACATGGTGTGGTTCAACTCACCTATACAAGGTCTCTGTAAAAAATGAGTGCAAATCTGGATGGGAAAGAGAGTTGAGATGTTGCATAAGCAAGTGGAAACAATGCATGGACCAAAGTGCACCATAATCAAAGCTAAGGGTGGTCCAACGAAATATTAAAGTATACGACTTTTTTGGGGGGGAGTGGACACTTGAGCAATGTGTTTTGTTACTAAAAAACAAAGTTGAGATCAGCAGGGCCCCCCTACAGTGTGTGGCCTGCACTTGTACACCTTTCCACCTCCCCTCAAATTCCACCCCTGTTAAAATAGAAATTAACCAAGAACAAAATAAAACAATCACAAAAAATAGCAATAAACAATACAAGATCCAGATAATAAAAATTAACAGCAAGTAAACAGTAGATGTGTAGATTTGCAGGGAGGGATGAATGTATGAGATGGTAGTGGCTTATTATCTGTGGGAGTCCTTATTCCGGATACGAAAGGCCTGAGGGTGGAAGCTTTCCTTCAGTCACTCAGTACTAGTCTTCAGGCTGCCGTAAATCAAGAGGGACAAGTTTTCAACAGTTTATGGTATGTTAGGGGCTGAATTGGCAACTTATCAATAGTGTATTTGAGTATAGCTGCTTTGTCCGTCATCACTAAATGACGCTGACACAGCCGCTGTCTGTTTCTCAGGTTATTCGGTGGCTGCTGGGGAATTCACGGGAGATTCCATCCCTGGTATGTCAGCTAACTTTGATGGTTACTTTCTGCGATAAAGGTTTTTTTTTCCTGCTGAATGTTATGCACATCATAATGTCAACCGCAGATTTGAGAAAGCATGATTTATTGACTCTGCAAGTAATTCGTTTCAGACTATGTGGTCGGAGCTCCCAATGATCAGAACAATATTGGTTCAGTAAGTTCCCCAGTCAGATTTTCACACCTGTCAGTCCTTCACTCCTGGCAGTGGCACGGATTGCAGTTGGGCAAGACGGGGAAATTACCTCTATGAACTATAGACATTTGCTGTTCTAGGTTAAAATCTACAATGGAAATGCGAGGTATTTTTTGGAGATGTTCCACACATTCTCTGGCACTCAGGTGAGAGACTTCATGATTGCTACAAACAGAAGCTTTTGAGATGCCCAGCATCCCAGCATTTGATTAACCCAGGGCTGCCTATCTCCAGTCCTGAAGGGCCAGAATCCAACACAGTAAGCAGATTTCTCTGCTCAAACACGACTTAATCAGCTAGGCAGGCGGGTGGTGTAGTGGTTAGGAACGCAACCATGTAATCACAAGATTGTCAGTTCGAGTCCCTGACTTGCAAGTAACGCTGAGGTACCCTGAGCAAGGTGCTATCCCCAAGCACTGCTCTCTGGGTGCTCAAGTAGCTGTCACATGGGTTAAATGCAGAGGACACATTTCATAGTTGTGTGGTGTATCAACAATGGTGTTTTTTCACATTTTAATTACCAGGTTTAATATGTACGTTTGAGCAAGGAAATCTGCAAACTGCATTCTGGCCCTTCAGGACTGGGGTTGGGCAGCCCTGGGTTAACCCGATATGGGCTTCTGTGTTACTGCTAATATTATTGTTGATTTAAAGATAGCTGAAAAAGTCCCACACCCACCTGAATGAAGAGTAAGCACCAAAGACAAGAAAAGTTGTTAATTTAAACCTCTTCTTCAGGTTGCCTCATTCTTTGGTCATGCTGTAGCAGTCACAGACATCAATAAAGATGGGTAAGGCACAAGGGCACTTATTAATGATACACAAAATGATGCTTCATGAACCATTCGCTGTATTTTTTGACCCCACTAGATGGTGCTCTTGCTTTGCTTTGGGACACGCTTTGTGCCCTTTTTTGAACAGAGTGCACCATCTTGTGGGGTCAAAAATACAGTAAATGGTTCATGAAGCATCATTTTGTCCATTATTAGCACTTACGCGTATATCAAACTCACATCTCGGGTATTACCATGTAATAATGTTTAATGTTTAATAATGTTTAATAATGTGTAGTCATGTGATTATATGATAATCTAATAACCCCATTATTATAAATAATAATAATTACAGGTGCACCCTGGGAATCCTGTGCTTACACAAATGAACCTATATAAACCTCTGAATGAATCCCTCTTTCCCCTGAAACTGCAGGCGTGACGATATCCTGGTGGGGGCACCACTCTTCATGCAGTGGCAGTCATCCACGCAGCTGCACGAAGTTGGACAGGTGTTAGTGTACCTTCAGAAGGAGCAATCCACCTTCTCCAGCAAGCCTGATCAGAAGCTAATAGGCGCCGACGTCTATGGCCGCTTTGGAAGCGCCATTGCACCACTGGGAGACGTTGACCAGGATGGCTTCAATGGTCAGGCAGCCTCCACGGTTCTCTGGCCTTGAATTTCACAGCCACCAATGGTGGTGGTGACTTGTTGATGTCTTAGAATGGTGAATTGATTATGTTTCTTCTCAGATATTGCAGTAGGGGCGCCCTTCTCACACCGCGAGGGCCGCGTGTTCATCTTCATGGGGCAGGCTGATGGATTATTGTCCCAGCACCCTCAGGTCCTCCAAAGTCCTTTCCAGAACCCGCCAACTCCAGCAGCATTTGGCTTCACACTGAAAGGGGGAACTGACATAGACAGCAACGGATACCCAGGTCAGATTAAGATGTTGTTCAGCAGAATAATTTCAGTGCTGGGCGCTAGTTTTCTCAGTTGTACATTGCTTTGGATAAAAGCACCCACTGAATAGACAAAATGTAAATATTATACATAGTTCTTAATCAGCATGCTCATAAATGGTCTTTTGTTCAGGCAACAGCATGAAATATAATTAAGTGGTAAGTTCTTTGTTCTAAAAAGGGCATAGCTGCATTTGCAAAACCAGACTGCGAATTCAGATCCATATCTGTCTTCATGGCAAGCCAGGCCAGTGTGCTTTCCGGGTGTCACCCACGTCTGTCTCCAGCACGACATTTTCTGACAGCATCGGTACATTTCAGCAGCTGAAATGTCAGCTTAAAGGCTGTCACTCGTCAAGCTCTCACCTTCATGGAGGGTCAGAAAAGAGACTTTGTAGACGATGTCCTGAACTCGGGCAGAGTGCCCTGTCCTTAGCATTACACTTCCTTATGTCTGGCATTTCATTTTTAGCACTGTCTTCCACTTTCCCCTGGTAAATGACATTTCGGTTCACCTCTTTCTGACAAAGTGGCCGCTACGTGACAGTTCCATCAGAGCCTCTATTTTCTTGCAAATCAAGTATTAAATAGCCCAGTCTCGTGGTACTTATTCACTGCAACTGAGAAAGACCCAGGACTCGAGGGGTTTAACATACTTAACTTCTACTTAACATACTTAACTTCTATCTCCTAGGCAGAATTAGAGTGGATGTGGACTCGTCAAAGTTATGTGCAGGAGTTTTCCTTTCTCAGGACATTTTTATGAAGGCTGCGTTGGCCTCTGGCACATCGCCACACAAGTACATGGAGGATGACATAATTGGAATAACTTTGTAATAACAAAGTGTTTCTAAAGACAAAAATATGTTTTTAACTGCCTTTATACAGATCTTGTAGTCGGAGCATGGGGGGTCAGTAAGGTTGCTGTTTACAGGTAAGATGTAGCTACCAAACCAGGGCTATGGAATCCATTATCTGTACGTTATCCTATACGTTTATTGCAAATAATCTGGTAAAGAAAAAACTAAAAGAAAAATTACTCTGTATGGATTTGAAATGCCAAAGTTTGAGTGAGCTTTTTTTTTAGGATAACTTGAGTGTTTTAACAATAGTGTTTAATTTTGTGTTAAATTTTTTAACATATAATGCTTTCATTTACTAAATGCATATCTTCTGAATTCAAGAAATACACACTTTTATTGGGATTATTAGTATTAATATGAGCAGTAATTGTACTGGTATTACAGTTGTAGTTTTACAGAAATGTCAGTGACGTGCCATCAGTGTGTGTGTGTGTGTGTGATATTTTCTTGGTCTGCAAAGGGCACAAGCCGTGGTGAGGGCCGGAGCCCATATCTCCCTCTCCCCCGATTTCCTGAACCCTGACGTTAAGCTCTGTCAGCTGCCCACGACTACCAGGGCCGTCTCCTGGTACGACTGTTTTTCCGACCTCATTAAATATGTGACTCATGAACCGTTGTTTCCAGCAGTTACCGCAACTGGTTAATTGTCAGCAAAGCACTTATTTGTAGATAAGAAGGGTCAAGTGATGGTATGAATCTGATCATTTTTCATTTTTTCCAACGCAGCTTCACTATCCGGATGTGTGTCGGCGTGTCAGGCCACAGAATTCCAAAAGAGATAGGTAAATAATTTATTATAACGCATCTCACTTGCTGAAAATGTAATTTGCGTGGTTTAAGTAATACTCCACTAGGACAAATAAAAAACAGCTACCTGGCGGCTTAATTGAATTCTCGTCTTTCAGCATTCTTTCCGATCTCGTTGTGACGCCTCGGTTTCCCCCTGCACTTCCAGTGCTGAACGCTGAGCTTCAGCTAGATAAGATGAAGCCAAAGACTGCCAGGAGGACCCTCTTCCTGAAATCCAGTAACCCGCAGGAGAACTTCTCCATCATTATCCAAAAGCGGGGGGGCGAGGCTTGTATGAACCACACTGCCTACCTACGGGTAGGTTGCTCCGACTGAAACATCAACAAACAAAGAAGGCCCAGTGATGACTTTTAGATGTCTGTAGGACATTGGAGGGGATGTTGATGTATTTATTACAGATAGGTGACACTCCAAAGTAATACTGTTTCCAGAAACTTCATAGCATGTACTGTGATCATGTAATTACACGTGAATAGTTAAAGTACTGATTTCCACCAAGTTAGAATAACTGCACAACCTCACAGCTAATAGTGTCTAATCCACTATTTGAAGTCTGCATTGAGTATTGCACTTATTATTTCTTTGTTTCTTTAGAATTTGCCTGCTGGCACAGATTCTTTCAGTAGTAGATGGCAGTACTTTTTATTACCCAGTCACAAAGTCTCGCTTTTCCATTTGCTGTTTCCCGAACATGGTTTGCGCAGCACGAGTCGGAGTTTAAGGACAAGCTGAGCCCCATCTTCATCGCGATGACCTACAGGCTGGCGGACTCCACCCAGGCGGTGCTGCAGGGCCAGATGTCAGCAGTCGCACAGGTGATCTTGTAGGAAAATACGAAGGGAGAGATCATGGTCATGTGACCATGCCTAAACGACCCATCATTAAGTATGAAGGGAACGGTTTTGGATTAGCTTACTGGGTAACACCTCACAACTCCAGGGTTGTGGTTCCGGTTATCGTTTTGTTTGTGGAGTTTGCACGCTTTCTCCATGTTGTGCACATTTCTCCAGATACTCTGGTTTTCTCCTGCAATTGCACTTAAGTCGACTTAGTATCTCGGTAGTACCAAAAGTCTATTATTGTGTATATGCATATGTGCCCTGTGATGGACTGGCATCTCAAATGGGGAATCCCCCTGCATTGTGCTCTGTGTTTCCAGATTCATCCTGACCCCATGTTCCATAAGCAATTCAAAGAAGGATGTATTAATTCATTAATGTTCCATACCTGCTTGTTTTATGCTGGGTCATGAGGGTCCAATGCCTATCCAGCTCACAATGGGTAGAAGGCAGGGAATAACTCTGTACAGGGCGTCGAACTATTTCACAGGAGGGATTAATATTATAGTTAAAATATGTTGGTAGATGTGACCTGGAAGTGAGGTGTGGATGCATATTGCTTATTGGCTTCTTTTATCTTGTGTTACAGACCCGTATTATCTTAGACTGCGGTGAGGACAATGTGTGTGTGCCTGATCTGAAGCTGGCGGTCAGGGCGTGAGTACTTCTCACCAGTAATGCTCACTGCAGACACTGTGTCATGCTGTCGTAAAAGAGCATCCAGGAAACACAATAATTCACAGGTAGTGGGCAGCATGTCTTGTAAAAGCCAGATGAAGCCACGTTTCTTTGTATAGAATCTATGTATTAATGACTCACTGCTTTTGAGGTAAGCTGCTGATCACCTTGACCTCAATCCGGTAAACTTTTAGCGAACTTTTAGCAATGAGAGAGATGTGGCCGAAATCGGCAGCTTTATCTGTCAGCCTCCCGCGGCTTTACCACTGGTATTCATGCAGAATATATGTTTATGTGTCTCCGCCGATGATGCTGCGATTCGGTCTCAAAGGGAAAACGACCGTCTCCTGATCGGTGATGAGAATCCAGCGTTGCTGCTCGTCTACTCGGAGAACCGGGGAGAGGGCGCCTATGAGACCGAGCTGCAAATCCTGCCGCCCCCCAACACACACTACCAGGGCGTGCTGAGCGACCGAGAGGTGATGCATGGATCCATGTGACCTCCCCACCCCCTCCCGTGTACCCCCCGTGGGAAGTGGCGCCGTAATGGATTGCTTGACGGATTTTAGCATCTTGTTTTATTGCGTATTTGCACCAGCTTGAGTTTGAAGTTCGAAAGTATTACACACAAAAACATAAACTGTTTTGATTGATACTGTATCAAATGCAACCTGTAATCACTTTAAAAGCATTGCATGCGTGCATTTTAAGACTCAGTCTTAAAAGTTTCAATTGGAATACTCTCTGAAAGTATAAATTGAAAGAAAAGAGTAGAATTGCAACCGCATTCCCTTGAAAGCCCCCACCAATAGAGTGTGGGGTCACCCAGTCTGGAATTTGTGAGAGGCAACCTGTGTTTATGCTGCATATGTTAGCAGAGGCGTTGACCTCACATGGAAAATAATGGTATTACTCAGCAGTTACCGTATTTGGAAGCTCGGGGCTTTAGTTCTGTTGTCATGAAGGATGAAGATGTGTTTGAACATGCATACGACTGTGAATAATTCAGATTAGCAACAGAAGATCAGTTAAGCTGAGTTTTTGCAGTGACGCATCTATCTGTCTTTACCAGGGTTACAGTCGGCTAATGTGCTCCCAAAGGAAGGACAATGGGACAGTCATTGTGGTCTGTGATCTGGGAAACCCAATGAGGCAAGGGCAAAAGGTGAAGACCCGACAGGGCGTGCCCTTACTAACTTTGGACTGGGTCACATACATTCATATCCATACCAGCGATGACTTTGGCATGGGTAGTTCAGGTTCGGGAAGTACAAATCCAGACCAAGGTTCTGTTTCCGGCAATCAGCTGAGTATAAAGAGTCACAGTCACAGAGTACTCAACTGGCTGTTTGAAACAAAATCTTGCTCTGGATGTGTACTTTCTGCATTTGAACTATCCACCTCTGGATGTGTGTGCTTTGCAAAATCAAAAGACATACAGATGCCATTTTCCAACCAGAAATGTACTTATTGAGTGGTACTATGTGTGATATTCATTTCTCTTCTATGTAGTAATATATATTTATATATATTTTAATCTGACCTTTAATGCACTACAGGTGCAGGCAGGTCTCTATTTCAGTGTGGGTAACCTAGAAGAAGTCGATAGCCATGTATCATTCCAGATACAGATGAAAAGGCAAGATAAGCGTCTTCTTTTTCAATGACTTTCTGTGTGTGAGTGTGGTGCCAAACTTGTCTCATTCCTATTTTAATCCTCAGCAAGAACAGCCTCAACCCAGACAGCAACCTTATCGATCTGCATATCAATGTCAGCGCTGTGGCCACTCTGGAAATGAGAGGGTGGGTCAGAAACATCCTCCATGTTCAAATTTAAAGTAGGATGAAAGTACTAGTGCAGGTGTACGACTTGGCACGCCCACCTAGATCAGCTGGAGTTCACCACAATTTGCAGTTATCAGGGCAGGGGAAAAAGTTCAGGGGTGCCATAAAGGCGGCGGGGGGGGGGGGGGGGGGGGCACGTACAGTAGGAGGGCTTCAAGGGCCCCAGACTGACAGGGGTTCTAAAAAATTAGGAACAGACAGTACTTGGATTGGTCTGGGTTGGGGGCTCAATATGATTCGCTTTAATGGGGCCCAAAATCTCTAGTGGCACCCCTGCTTTGGCTCACTAGAAGGAGCCAAGGGGAGGGAGGAATGGGAGCAGCCTGGAGCACACTGTTTCCCCAATTCTGCAGGGGTTCCTCTCCTGTGGAGTGTGTTCTCCCCATCACTAACTGGAAGCCAGCAGCGCAGCCCCAGACTCTAGATGATGTCGGGCCACTTGTGGAGCACGTATATGAAGTAAGTCAAAGTCAAGTCATTTTATTGCCATTTAACACTTGTGAAACAACCAAAGGACCTCACAGGTATAGCAGGTCCTCAAAAAATGTGACTAGTGAGGTAATTTTTTCGGTCCTCACTACTTCAGACTTCATTTTATAAAAATCTGTGAATGCAATAAAAAAGTAAAAGTGGCCAAAGTCTTGTATTTTGTTTGGCTACTTATGGTTAAGGTTAGGGATGAGTAGGGGTTAAGGTTCAAATAGTTGGCATTAGTTGGCGTTACGCCATAATGATATGTATACATGGATTATGTGTGTATGTATTAGTGCAAAATAACATTATAGTGCAAGTTGTTTGATACAAAGTATGATGCTTTTCTGTTCTTAAAATAGCAACTTACTCCAAAGTGTTGACTTTAAAATATTTCCAGTAGAGGGACCTATACTAAGGCTGTCTTATGAACACCTTAAGAAGTGTGGTTGTCTGCCTGTGGTTGATGTTCCAGCTTCGCAACTTGGGCCCAGCCACGGTCAATGCCAGAGTCCAGGTGGATTTTCCCACCCATCTGCGGGGGAAGTTGTTGCTGTACGTATTCTCCAGTGCTTCAGAGGAATCCCTCACCTGCCGCACTAACTCCACTTCTATTGATCTCTACAAGGTGAGGAACTCGCTTCCATAGAGAACCTTTCTACAACAGAGCATCTAGAGTGGGCAAAGCTAAAATCTTTATGAAACATTGAAAATTTCAAATTAAAGACATAATGGTCAAAATTCTTAAATGTTTTGTTCAGTATCCTTTGAATTTTGGTCCTCAGGGCGACGTAGTGGTGCAGTGGTTAGCACTATTGCCTTGCACCCTTGGGACCTGGGTTGGAGTGTCTGCCTGGGTTCCATATGTATGGAGTTTGCATGTTCACCTCGTGTTGTCATGGGGGTTTACGGCAAGTACTCTGGTACTTCCCCCCCCACAGTTCAAAAACATGCTGAAGTTAATTGGAGTTGCCAAATTGCCCGTAGGTGCGAATGGTGCGTGAGTGCAGAGGTGTCAATTTCAGGTCCAGAAAGTAAAAACCCAGACCAGGATTTTGTTTCAACCAATCAGTTGAGCATAAAGAGTCACAGTCACTCCTATGCTGACGACACCCAATTATACATCTCAGCTACACCTAAGGACACCTCATCTATTATCATATTAGCCAGTTGTTTCAACGACGTAAAGATTTGGATGACTGAAAACTTTTTATCACTAAATGCTCAAAAGACAGAGGTTCTGCTGTTTGGTGGCAATCC
>JAODKM010000043.1:12316238-12326752 GCA_026780845.1 Petrocephalus sullivani
TGGCGAAATTGCTTGATTTTCATCATACATTTCACACAATTATACACCACATTCCTTGTTTCACTTTTACAGAGTTTAATATTTTTTTTTTTAGATCGTTCATTCTTTCATTCGTGGGTGAAACTGCACACGATGGCAGACAGTGCTAATATTGTCGACCTGATTTTGGCGAAGCCATTTGAAAGTGTTCCTTACGAGGAAAAACTTAGAATTAAACAGCAGGGCAGATCAACACCGAAGATTGATTTAGTGCAAAAGATAGGGAAAAATAACAGGTCTTTTCAGCTCTCCTGGTATGACAAAGTTAGCTGGCTGACTGGAAGTGCTGTGACAAATAAAATGTACTGCTGGCCATGCCTCTTGATGAAACCATCTCACGGATGTGTTGTTTGGTCAAAGGTGGGGTTTGGAGATCTGTCTAACTTTTTTAAGCAGCCTAGCTCTGCTGGCCATTGAGAGGACACTGGTCAAGTCACTGGAAAAGACGCCTAGTTGGTACGACAGACCATTTTCTTGAAAAGGAACGTAGGGCAGAATTTACTTTTAAATAAGTAGACAATTTTATGATGTAGGCCGAAAATGAGCTTCCCCTATTTGACAGACCAGTAGCCGCCACTGCTTGTATCCTTTGTTGATGGGAGATGAACTGAGAGGATTAAAAGATGAAGTATATCGTAAAGGTTCTCAAAGAACATGGTGTCTGCTCAAAATCCAGCAGTCAGTTTGTTACAAGGGGCTCTTGGTGTGAAGGACCAAGCCTTTTCTGTAATAACTGACAAACTAAGTGCATACCCAGTGGCATACCTGGTAGCTAGGCTTACTGTGCATGGAGGAGAATGTTCGCTAACCTTGAGCATCTACGGAAGTGTATCTGTATGTTTTTGGAAATCGACAGGTTTAAACAATGAGACTTCATTCTCTGCGATGTGGCGCTTCAGAAATGTCGGACGTGAGGGAATGGCGAGTTCCCGGAACCCTTATCTTATGATGAAGAGCACGTGTCATGGATATAAATCCAAGCAGAACTGCCGTGTTTCACGGACAGGAAGGGAGTGTGCTTAAATTTACCTTATAGGGAGAATTTCATTGGTTTCGTGTTTTTGGATCAAAGCAGACAAGCATGTGATGGATTGTCATGAACTGATTGTATGTACTAATTCCTTGGCAGTTCTCTCTGTATCCTTCAGATGTCAATTCCAGGTATTGAACAAAAGGTTTGAGCAACTGGTTTCACTTATAGGACTACAGTGCTCAGACAGAGCTGATCTGCCTTGATTATGTCCCAGTAGGCCTTTATATATTTAGAATTACTTGTCTGTCTTTCTGCAGTGAATAAATGATTGACCTAACCAAGCTGTCACCGTTTGGAACAAGGAATTATGGGAAATATTGAGATAAGGGAGAGGAGACTTCTATGGAATCTGAAATTAGAAAATCTGGAATCAGGAGTATGATGAGTCATGTTTGCTTTGAAGTTTTCGCAGTACAGACACTCTGAGCTTTGAAAGAACGATATTAAAATGCCTGATATGATTTTTTATGTTTTATGGGGGACAGTTGCAGTTTTTGCTCAGTACTTATGGTTACGGTTTGGTGCATTCATTAGGCTAACTAAGTGTAGTTTGCTTTTCTACTAGATATAGGAGGGATAACAGTGGATATTTTTGCAACCTTAGCTGAAAACATTCCGCTACCCTGCCTGTTCTTTCAGGAAAGGAAATGTGTGGTTTGCAAGTGTCAGATTACAGTACCTTGTTTTCAAACCCATCTTACTCGCTCTTTAACCCTTTTAAAATAGGAGAGCTATCATGCGGAAATACTGCCATCTATCAATGCATATTGATGGTGCTCAAAACAATCAGACCGATCTTTTTCTTCGAATCACTCTTTTATGATGTGAGTGTCGTGTGACTGTAAAACATGCCATCTCTTATAATTGCTCTATATAAAATGAAATAGTTGGCATATTTTAGCTAAATTATTATATTATTATATTATTAATAATAATAAGTAAAAATATAAGATATTTCGCAAATGTATGCTTGATTTTTGATGAACTACACCCGGCTCTCGAGTTTGGAAGGGGTGAGAGTCCCTGCCCTGGTTCAGACTGCCTTTCACCCCTACAGAAATATTTTTATCAGATTACAGATTGCTGTATTTTTCAGGGAAATAGGTGCCAGATCTTCATGCACAAGTAAGAAAACAGAATTCAAAGAATGTAGAGTCCCGTGACTTTCCGAAGACGGCATACACCCATGCACTCATATGTAGCCGTCACCTAACCTATGACTATTGAAGGTCTGTGGAGATCTAGTTCTTTGTCTACATTTTTAAGAAATGGACTGATATCTGTGTTAACGTGGGATTACCATTCAGTGACAGGGCAATTTGGAACAGTACTCGTCCTTCATTAATTAAATTGACACGTTAACTGAAAATTCATTATTCTGTAATTAATCCCCAAGCAGTGACAGAACTTGCCTCATTTTAATTATAATTTACTGCTTCTATATATGATGTCACTGTTTAAATGTTTGGCAGGTGTATCACTTGTCAAGTTGTTGAACTCTGGACACCAGGATTGGATTACCTTCTTAAAAGACCAGTGGGATTTATTGTCACTGATGTTAATCAAAATGAGAAATTAATAGCTGTCTACCTTTTTTTAGTAATCTATGTGACAGTTTAACTTGTTCCTGGCCAATGTTTGACAAGTAGTAAAATGATCAGTTTGATAAGTCTTATTACAGGCGCATAATAATTCCTGGCTTGCAGGTCAGGACAGCCCTACATCCAAGAGGCAATACTGTTAGACGGCACAAGATTGACTTCCCAGTGTTCCAGAAGGAGCCCTTCTCTGGGGTGATTTATCTTCTTGTTCTTTAAGGGAAAGTGGGCTTCCACCTCCAAGACCAATTGTAGGGGAACAGCAAGTTTTCAAAGGTACGGAGTTAAAGAAACCAATTTGGCACGTCCCGGCAGATAGATTGGGACAAGTGAGGCTGATTCCAGCTGGCAGAGCCTGTCATTTCTGTTTGTCGCTCACAAGTAGCCCACAAAGCATTCTGGGATTCTTTAGCGAATCGGTGTCTCACCGTAGGTGCCATGCCCTTTCTTAACCTTAGTGTTTCAGGAACTCTGTGTCACTGTGGGGTCAAATAACAGCAGTAGGTGCCCAATGAAGCTCAGGTGATATTCTGTGTAACCCAAAGGAAGGCTACATGTTTCTCAGACAGTAGAAGGCTCCCTCTAGGGATAGCCATAGAGGACTGTCTTTCAGGTACCTAGACTATTAATTAAATTTAACCATGTAAATAAGTGTGACTATCGGAATTACCATGTTAGCTTTATTGTACCTCTCATTGTTTAGCCTATATGATGCAATATCAACTGAAGGAATCTGTCATTATATAAACAGTTTATTTTACACGCTAGTCCTATCTTATGTTAATGAATTTTTGGTATGGACTGAACTGAAAGAAAAATAAATTGAGAGAATCTCTTGAAACGATTGCCCAGAACTCCCTGCTTACCGGCAGCGGGTAGAAGTCTGGGATTTGCTGGCTAGCGGCCTTTCCGCCTCCTGCTCCTCCGCGTTTGGCCGCAGGTGTTGGTGGAGGCCTGCTTGGCAGACGGGTCTGCAGGGGTCCCGTGGGCGGCTTCAGCCGTCCGTGTGCGACACGTAGAAGCATGTATCTTTGTGTAAAAATGCTGTCCTCAAATTACCCCCCTGCCACTGGAGGACAGGATGAGGATGCTATCGTGCTGACAGGGGGCCTCATTGTAATAACGGTGTCAAAATCAGTGCCAGCCTTTCATTTTTCTAGGCTTTAAAACAAAATGCATTGAATGAAGAATGTTACATTTGTTGCACCACTTCCCTGGTTCCTGAGGCGTGTCCACCAGGAGTGGTGTGGATTTCTGGGCAGTGTTTACCTGGGATTTACCAGGTTTAAGCGGTGCAGGGAAGGGGTGTGGATCGGCAGGCTAAGGCACTCTGATCAGAAGGTCAGGCTCGGCAGAGTGATGTCACCGACAACGGGGACCGTCTGACCCTGGATAAACGTGTCTGCTGAATAAAAAAGAAATAATGTAAGTAGGAAGGATAAAGCTTACAGAAACGTATTAAAAAGGGGAAAACTTAACTTTGAACAAGCACTGCAGGAAGTTAGTTACACCTTTGGTGGTGGATTTTGGGCTCCCATTATCATGGAAGAAGCATCCTGTCCTGCTTCTCTGATCATTTTCTCTAAACCATCCCTATCCCCACACCGCTACAGATTTTGGGCCCCATGAAAGCAGATTACATTGCTCCCCCAACATGGAATCATCCTAACCCCCAGCCCCCTGCGTGCCTGTCCTTCTCCAAAGTGCAACCCCATATGACTCAGAAGGATTCGTGCTTGGCATCTCTGCCCTGATCTTTCTGGCTTATTACTCCTTCCATGTCTAACCACAGAGATTGTCATCTAACTGCAGGAGCTGTTCGCTGGTCCCTTTAGCCTCAGGGGTGAGCTGGGCGAAGTCACGTCCAGATGGCTCGAACCTGACATCGCAGTTGACGGGTTTTACATAAAAGCATGGAATATACTTTAAAATGAGCCTGATCCTTCTGTTGCCTCATCTGTACCAATCATGATACTGCACAGTAAATGGTGTCTGTTAACTATTTTCGTTTTTACTCATTTAATGAGTATCTCTAGCCATTTATACTGAGGAATTTTCCCCCAATATTTAAAACCTGAATCATGGTACAAATTAAGTACAAACGCTCCCAACAACAAAACCGATGTTTTTTTTTCTTCTTGTGCAAGGCATTTTAACTTGAATCAGGAGCTTATTAAATGCCATGTAATGAACATATTCTGTCAGCGTTTTTTAATGTTTTACTCTGCATTCAGTATTTTACTTTACCAGCAGGGAAATGAATAAGGAAGATTTTTCACTTACCGAAAGTCTTTAAACACTTTAGATGTAGCCAGCAGAGATTTAATGAAGGGAAACACGGCAATAAAATGAAAACATCAAAGACATAGAAAGAATGAGCACTTGTTAACTGGTGGTATGTTTTTTTCCGGAGTCATGAGGTAATCCTGTTCAATGATGGTGTTATTAATAATCCGTTTTAAGTGATGCAGTTAGTGGGAATGGGTGGGTCTTCTTCACGCACTACGTCAGTGGATTGGAATTTTAGGTTAAATCGCGTTAATTCCCTCCCCCTTCCAGAAAACGGGAACGATACAAATAATCTAATTATTCTAGTTATTATTATGGTCCTTTGTTATCCAGAAACGCGTCCGCTTCCAATTAGATTAATGTTAGCACAGATTGGCGTGGAGTGTCTCTCTCACCTTCACCCTGCTGTCTCTTCACAACCAGCTGCGCTGTTATAGCTGTCGAATCGTGCTCCGGTAGCATTATTCGGTAAGGTAGCAGTATCCGGTAGCTATAGGTGTCGAATCGTGCTCCGGTGGCATTATGCGAGCGGGCAGCACTATTCGGCAGAACACCGGCTTTGTAGAAGGTGTGTGGCTTGCAAGGGGAGCAGGAAAGCAGATGTGTTGCATCATTTTCAGAAACATGTTCTTTTTTGTGCTGTGTCCAAAGAACATACAGCAATGAAACATCTTATAAGAGCATGAAACATCCAGAACCAAAGCACAAGAGGGTGAGGGGTGAGGTAGGCGCAGTAAGAGAGGCAGTGAGATATCCTCTGTAAACAGGAACTGCCCATAATCGCGGCGATTTCATGTCGTACTGTAACAGCGCAAATGCGTACTTATCGTACGCGCGTATGTCCTGCTCGGAAAACCATGAACGTGCAGCGTTAACCTGTATGACGCAGATGAAGTACGAATTAGCCGTATAAAGGTTAAAATAATTTCTAATTAGCGCAAATACACATAGAATAAGTATGCAAGATCTGCGCTGTTACGACAAGAAATTGCCTCACGCATCGTTTTGTATGGCAAATGCCTAATTGCCTACTGTACATCCCCGTCTATATATAAGACTAACAAATGGATGCTATGTTTGTCGCAGTAAAGTGTCAGTGCTGTAAAATCAATGGTTCGTGATTTATCTAAGGAAAGGAAGCAGGTACAAGAACTAAGAAGGTACTAAGAAAGACTAGTGGTCTGAAAACTATATCCTGACTGTTGGTTTCAGGACTGATGAATCAGGTCATCACCGTGGAAACCAGAAAACATGTGACCCGTGCTGGCCAATCCCAAAGCTTGTTTTCCAGGCATTTTGGCACGACTTTCAGTATCAATAGTACTCAGTGGCTGATGTCCCAAATAGACGTTATGGGGCAGGGAAGTGCTAATCTGTTATTCTTTTTGGGTTTCACTACAAATGTTTATCTGTCAAATAAGCAGAAACAAACATACGTATGAGGATAACGGAAATCCTCATTTGTTATATGACCTGATTATCAGGTCATATGTTTTTAATGATAGGATTTGTCCATCCATCCATCCATCATCCAATTAATTATCCATTAAACAGTTGCCAACAGAGGCAACTTCAAGATGTAACTGGAAACTTTGTGTTCATAGAAATGTATATGAATGTATAATGTATAATAACATAATGTATAATGTATATTTTGAGTCTAAAATTATGCCCCCTACCTTTTTTTCTGTCCACAGAGGTGCTGATCAAAGTTCAGGTTTTTGACAACAGTGACCTTTCACCTTTGGCGGGTGCTGCTGTTGAGATTTACGGGAACCAGTCCACTCTGGCATCTAGCAAGGCTGGCAGTGATGGCGTCGTCATGGCTACCTTCGTATACCGTCCGGGAACATGGGTGATTGTCACTGCAGCTAAACAGGGCTACGTTACCAACTCTGCCCCCTGGCATGCCAACCGTGTCCCCTGTAAGTGATTTCCTCAGATTTACGTCTGTAATGTTTAATCTCTCTCTCTCTCTTTCTCTCACTCCCTCTTACAAGCTTCGAAATAATTATCATAAAAGACCAGTTTTCTAGATTAGATTTTCATAAAGCTCCTGGTTTAGGCTCTGTGTGGCAGCCAAGACTTCTGCGGGTAAGAAACAGCTGCGGCTTGTTTAATCTGTTGCCAACACCTTTTAACTACGAAAGCGCTGTCAGCTCCTACACCCAGGGATTCTTTGGCTGACAGCGTTACCTTACTCACTTATATTCCAGGCCTACAGATCTGCTGCTGTGTTTACACTTTCTAAATGTATACGTGCCGTTCATTATCTCCTGGGCTCAAACTTTCTTCCAGAATTCAATACATATTATTTAATTACCCAAACCAGGATTACTGCCCAAGTCTACATTACATGCCACAGAGTGACTTAATGTACAGAACTGATCCTTAAAAAAATTATCATCAGTGATCAGTGATTTATGGTTATGCATCTCTGGGGATTGGTTTTTCAAAACCCCTAATTCTATGCACATTACTAGATATGCTGTGTGTAATTAATGTCAACATGACATTGTCAGTTAATCCCATGCCTGTTGTTGTCAGTTATTTTGTGAACTGCACTGCTGCCCTCAGTCGGTCTGACAAGCAAGCCCTGCAGCTGCATATCTAATTTTTATAGTGCCTGCCATTCAGTGGAGAGGCTTTCCTGAAATTGTGTCCTCACTTGAGTCCTCTTCAAATGGTGTTTCCTCTACAGGATTTCGTCACCTCACTACGTTGCAGTGATAGCTAACAGACACATTCCCATATATATCAACTTCTAGCTAATCTCAGTACCTTTGCATTTTCATTACTCTTCCTGTGTAAAACACGGGTAATATTCCTCCCCGCTTCCGCGCGAGAGTGTCTTTTGTTCAAGTGATCCACGCATCCATTTGTTGGGCACGTGATTCTCCTCAACCGATTGTTGATGTAGATGTTTCGGCGCTCATTCGCTCGCGCCTGGTGACTGTCAGACGAAGGGGGTTTTGTGTGTGGTCAGGGCTTGGCTGCAACAGGGCTGCCACTCCTTGGGAGACCTGAATGCGAGCTTGCCCAGCAGATGGGAAGCCCGGTGTTGGCGCCATCAGTGCACACGTGGGGTGCATTTCCTGTGAGATTTATGGAGGAAACCAAATCAACACCTTTGGAATCAAAGGGACTGGAAAGGAGCATGAGGAGGAACTTCACTAAAGGTGTTCAACCAATGAATTTTGGAAGCACTTTTTAGCCAGCAAACTCCGTACAAGTTATGAATAATGTTGCATCTGGATCTATATTTTGGTCTTAATGCACAAAAATGAGTCTGACATATCCTTTAATCCCCTCTCCAGTTTTACGTATGTATGCCTTTAATTTTTCACATCTACCGGCATCTTGATTTAATAATCCCCGATAGGCCCATCTTCCTGGAAGCAGCTTGATTCTTTCATTTGTGATGGTACAATATAAGTCACTAGAGATTTCTTTTAGATGGGTGGTTAATGTATACAGAAACCCTCAGTGACATATGATGCAACTTGTGTTATATTATTTGTAATTACTTCTGAAGTACAAATATATTTATAGTCAAAAATTGCAGTCTTGCCAGTTGCAGTAATAAGACTTAATTTATGGCCAGTCTCACATTTTTCAGAGGCCTACAGAGTTAAGCCTTAGGTTTCAATGAATGAATGACATTTTCAAGGCACCCAAAGCGCTTTACAGAGCCAATGAGGAGCTGCTTCCAGCGCCAGCACTGTGTAGCCCCCACCTGGATGATGCGACGGCAGCCATTCTGCACCAGTACACTGACCACACAGTAGCTAAGCTGGCGAAGGGGCCGGGGAGAATTCACCCCAATATAGGGGGTGACAAGGAGGCCAGATTTGATAGGGCCACAGTGGGCAATTTTAGCCAGGGCATTGGGGTACTACCCCTACTCTTTCAAAAGACGCCCAGGGATCTTTTATGACCTCAGAGAGTCAGGACCTCAGTTTTACATCGCATCTGAAGGACGGCAGCATTTTTACAGCAGTGTCCCTGTCACTACACTGGGGCATTGAGATCCACACAGACCACAGGATGGGCTAACCCGTTGGCCACACCAACAGGCGTGATGCTTTCTAATGCGGCCTTCCAGTCGCTTGTCAACTTAGGAGCACAATATCCCACAATTAAATTCATCTGTCACATCAGGATGTCATACCAAGCAACCAAAAAAACCCAGCAAAGATGGGATGTGTACAAACTCATCAGATATGGAGGTCAAAGGATGGCTGCAAAATTCTGCAAAAGCTGATAAAGCACAGTCGGAAGATGCCGCAGACTGAGGGCCATCGCAAGGCCTCTCCATGCTTGTCTGCTCAGCAAGCCCAATCCGCGGCACCTTTGCCAGGCCAGGGAAAAGCCCTTAAACTTTGAGTTTTTTGAGGAGCAACCCTCCTTTATTCATTATCCAGTAGCTGACGTTTGAAACGTTGACCCCAAGAGCCTGTAAAGCACAGAAACAAAGCGAGACTTGACAGGCACCCTCTAGAGAGCTGGTCGGCATACATATTCATGCTCTGCCCTGTCTCACCCTCACCCCATTGGTGTCGAAACAAATCTGGATTCCACTTTAGCCTAGAACCATTCTGAGAGTGACTATCCCTTTAATTCAGGCTGCCAGATCCTGGCAACAAGAGATTTAAGGTTTCCCTCACTAGTGTGCTTCTGGTTTTTTTGGACAAGGTTGTGTTTATACCTGTCGGGTATCAACGAGGATGAGGAAATGCTATGTCCTTCCCTCAGCTTCACATATAAGTTGGCTGGAACTCGATTTGTGACCACATACTTCAATAAATACCCAGCTGTATTACTACATAAAGTGCTCACTGAAAATCTCTTGCTTAATTCTGAAAAAATGTTGCAAATATGTTGTATTTTGTCATCAAATGTATTCATAACAAAAGTCTATTGAGAAGCAGTGTTCAACATATCTGCACATATTTTCCATACAGGCATTTTCTTTTTATTGTGTCATAACTCTTTGACTGACTCATTCAGTTCTGTTCTTGCCATTTTGATATTAATCGCAGTTGTAGTCACGGGCTCCCAAAGGGCTACTAAACACAAATATATGGCGTTTTACCTTATTTCAAAGGTTTTACTAATTGAAATGCACCCAATGATGCTTGCCAATGAACTTTTTAATTCACAGCTGTTTTAGAACTATAATTAGAGTTTCAATGGATAACTACTTGAAATGAATGTTTTACTTAAAGCTGCTGGTATTGTGGATGGAAGCCAAAGGACTTGAGGGCAAGTGTGAGGAAAACAAAGGGAGCTTCACTGAATAATACAGAGCGGGAAGGACATGGGCAATCGGAGGACAGATAGTAACGACCAGACTGGGCATGATGAGAGAAACAGGCACTTAAGTACAAAAAACTAACAAGGGGCTAACGAGAGGCAGCTGGGAGTGATTTGCACAGGAATGACAGGCAAGACAACAGGGGTAAACAAGTAAGAGCTGTGGCTTGTTAGGGCCACGAGAAGGAGGACAGGTTGTTTCTAATGCAATATATAGTAAACAAATTTCTGTTTTGTTA
>JAODKM010000043.1:12340492-12354580 GCA_026780845.1 Petrocephalus sullivani
GTGGGAAGCAGATCAGGGGTAAGGAACACGGGGGGGTCAGGATAGCCAACGACCAGCTGGCCAAAAAGGGGGAAGGACGGGCACAGATCCTGACACATATTTAACAATAGTAATGCTATTCTTCGTTCAGTACATTAGTAATCCTATTCTTTTTACTCATTTATGTGAAAAATAATATATACTTGTTCTTTCGTTCTTTCTATTTAAATGTTTGCATTTCAGAAAAAGGCGCAAATATGCTACAGTATGTGAAAGCCCAAGATTACCATAAGAAAGAGTTGTTCCCTCCTTTTTTTTTTTTTTTTTTTTTTTTTTTTCCCCCCCAAACGCAAAATATTACAGTGCCAATAAGTAAAAAAGGTCAAGATACCTGTAGGCAAATTCCCATTTGGGCACTATAATAAAACGAAATCCCTTTAATGGCTGAATAATTCCATGACCCATAAACCTTTGTGCATTCTCCCGCGGAATATAAAATGCTGAATGCAGGGAAAAAATGGGCTAAGTAACTGCGATCCGTCATAACCGCCTGACATTTTCACGTCCTTGATGGATTAAACTGTACTCAGTGGATCGAAAATTCAAAGCGCCTGTCCTTGCTTGTAGCTTATAGCAACTGCCGTCTCAGCATGATGGCATTATGGCGAGTTCAAAAGTCCAAAAAGTATCCCAGCTTTTGCCAGCATCTTTCGGTTCTGTAACTACAGTTTAAGGGCTAATTTGTGCATGGTCTTGATGTGGCTGGCATATTTAAACAAGAAACCATATTAATGATTATAACCTCAATAGTGGTCATTGCAAAATGAGTTAATCTAAGCCTAATAAAAAACTGACCTGCATTTTTAACCATTTTTGAATAAAAAATTCATAATTTGAGGATGAGAATTTCTGTTTAGGTATGCATTGATATATCAGTGACTTAAAGTGGTATTTACTTTAATAGTCACTTGAAGACAACTACTGCATCTAGTGCCCTCAGATATTGAGTAGTTTAATTATAGTCATCTTTATTCTTTATTTCTTTTGTTATTCCATTATCATTTCACTTGAACAGGGTATTAAAATGTGTCTTCCTTGATTTGCACACTAAAAAGGGCTCCTTAACATTTCTAATAATCATGCATCAAATTCACAGCTTTCCCCATCTTTATTCTGGTGGATACGGGCCTGAGAGAAATCTGGAAACTTTGTTCAGGGCAAGCGGCTCATGAGGAAATCCCTATTTTAGCAGGTCTGGCTCTGAACCCCTCCGGCTTGCGTGACATCACCACGTACCACACCATCTTTCTCCTCGCCATCCTGGGCTCCTTGGCCTTGCTGGTGCTGATCCTGCTCTGCCTGCTGCTTTACTATTGCAGGTAATTGTAGCATCAGTGACAGGCATGCTGGGAAAATACCTGAAGTCTGGCTGCGATGCGTTTATGTTCTTTTGAAAACTCTGAGGCATTTGAGTTGACTGTGACTCTTTATACTCAACTGGTTGGTTGAAACAAAATCTTGGTCTGGATTTTTACTTTCTGGACCTGAACTATCCACCTCTTCTCTGACATTTAGTCTTGCTTAGAGTTTTCCTTCCTCATTGCCCCAGCTTAAAAGAAGAAAATCTCAGGGTATCTCCGGGTTTGTCTACCTGCCGCTTCCTCTAAGATTTTCTCCTCTGTCGTGCTTTAGGAGGAGGTGTCTGAAGCCGCGCCAGCAGCATCGTAAGATGCACGTTGCTTCCACTATGGACGCCTCAAAGCAGGACCAGGGCACATCAACCTCGCACATCAACCTCATCAGCAGCAGCCACATCGAGTCGGCCTCCTCCAACGGCAACCTGGACGCGGCCAAGGCCGACCTCTCCGCCCGGGATGAATACTTCCGCCACATCCCCACCCAGAAGGTGCGTCACTCGTCGGTCAACACGGACGCATCGGCCCGACACGGGGAGAGTTTCCCAATGAAGGTGACTCACTCGACTGAGACCAACAACCTGGACGCTCCCCGGCGAGATGACAGACATCATTACCACATCGCAAACGACAACCGGGGCTACTCCTCCGACCCTCCTTCCCCTCCTTTGTTCAGTAGCCACTACCAGGACCCCGGGCATAACGGCCGACCCCCTGAGTATTCCATGTCTCAGGCCTCGGATCCCATGGTCCGGCCCACCTCCATGAACACCCAACCTGGTCAGCTCATCTTCTGTAGCTCCATGGACCAGATGAAGGAGAGCATGTACCGGAGCGTGGTGCCAACTTTGGTCATCCCGGCCCACTATATGCAGCTCTCCACAGACTTCTCTGGTGTGGAGCAAGCCTTGGAGCAGCAGCAGCAGCAGCAGCATGACCGAGAGGGAATCCAGGTGAGCGTGACTCTGCCCCGGCAAACAGCTTCTCATCAGCAGCAACAAGGCCAGCAACTGCAGGCGAACGGCCAGCAGGGTGAACCATCAGGCTCCGTTCGCATTCCCGTCCTATTCGACGACTCCACTATGGCCCAGATGAACGGCGAGCTGCAAGCTCTGACGGAGAAGAAGCTGCTGGAGCTTGGGGTGAAGCCCCACCCTCGGGCTTGGTTCGTGTCTTTGGATGGACGGTCTAATTCCCTTGTGCGGCATTCCTACATCGAACTTGGAAATGAAAGGGGCGCCGGCGGCCCAGACTCCAGGGCGGAGGCACGTGAGGGCCGACCGCAGCCCCGAAAAGTCAAGGAGGAGCGAGGCGCCGCCGGAGAGCGGAAGGGTCACGGAGGCAAGGCGTACTCCAAGCTGGCCTGCATGGACGACACGGAGCCCAGTAGCAGCGACAGCCGCACTGGCATGTGCTCGCCGGAAGACAACTCCCTCACCCCGCTTCTAGACGAGGCTCCCGAGCCCCGAGGGGCCACCTTCCCTCGGCCGGGTCGCAGCCGGGGCAACAGCTCGCGGAGCGGTGACAGCGAAAACCGCCGTGGCTCCGTCACTAGCCCAGAGGAGAACATCGAAGGAGATGACAAGGACGACGAGGGCGAGAACAAGAAGAGCCCGTGGCAAAGGCGTGAGGAACGGCCCCTCATGGTCTTCAATGTCAAGTAGGGTCTTCAGAAGCTATTTTGTAAAAGTTTACGGTTATCCCTTTGGGAGCATCTCAGACCTCGTGCCCTGCAATTTTTATCGTTATTGAAGTTTTTGCTGTAAATGGTCCATAAGTTAAATTAAAGGAGAACGAAAAAAATCGCACTTACTAAAATACAAGGCATAAAGCACAACTGTGAACTGGACCAACATCTGAAAAACCTTCCTTTCTAATTGTCGTTGTCCTCCATGCTGGGAAATGATCTCTCTAACCACGCTCCTGTATTTTTTGGATGCCTTTTGAATTGTTTGTTCGCTGTTGTTTCTGCGGCCACCAACCTTGAGTGAAGTTGACATTTACACTTTGCATTCGTGTGAGACGAGAGGATATCAAGACGTAAGATAGGAAACTGTTTTTCGTGCAAAGTGTCTGTCAGAATGTGAGCTGTTGTTTTCTCTTTTTTTTCCAAGGTAACGCCACATGTAAATCTGGAAATTCATCATCTATACTAGTCATTTTATTATTTTTTTTAAACATAACCTGCTCTTCGCCTCAGTGGTGAAGCATTTTATATTGACTTTGGGAGCAACCGGGAGGCCTGATAGAAGTGTTTATTCCTATGGAACGAAAAATTAATTTTTAATTATTTTTTTTTTCCTATCACCGAGCAGACAAAGGAGTATGGATATTGCAGCAATATGTACGTTTTATTTTTAGTGTTCCTGTTTTTATTTCAGTTCTGTTATTTTACGATAGCTACGAATACCTTTTAAAGGCTGTTTTTTTGGCTGAAACTAGAGCTACATGACATGAGTGACTGGAGAGAGAGCAAGGAACATCCAGTCAAATCAGCGAAAGTGAAGAGATGCCTGACTCTGTTCATCAGACCGGGCTGAATTCTTTGGTTTGAGTAGAATGTTTATGTTGCTGGTGGTGGGCTTTCTTTCAGAAGTGCAGAGAATACTGGAAGCTGTGCTCGATCTTTTGTTCGACTTGTTTTTACTAGTATTTGTTGGCATCACAGCGCAGTCTTCACTGAGCTGGGTGGTTCCGTGTAATATTATAACAAAGCCACTTAAAACTTTCTCTGGGTTACAGTTGATGCCTCGGTTACTCTGACGAAAACCCTTTCTGTAAAAATCTTGACGAGATGAATGAATGTATCGTACAGCCGGGTCTCCTCCAGCACTTTTTAGGCATGAGGCTGTGCAAGGACTAAGGCTAGAACCATGCCTAGGTTTTCATTTATGGAGGGGTGGTTATTTTACAAATAAAGTAACAGGGAAATTTATGAAGAACAAAATCTGGAATATCATTTAGTGTAGAGGTTTAAAGCAATTCAACCGTGCTCCCTGTATGTCACTCAAACAGCTTTTTTGCTTAGTCAACAACTTTTAAGAACAGAAATGTTCTATTGGATATACATATAACATAACACAATAAACATAATAGTAGTCTCATTTTATATAGTACAGTTTGAAGTACAAGAATTTGAAGTATTCTGAATTTTATATGATCGAATTTGACTGCAGAGAGAGATCTATTTCAATACAACCCTCTAACTTTATTTAGAATCATCCAATATTTATTTTATTTTTTTTTTAAATGGGCATTTCTACATTTTTGTACGCAAGATTTTTTTTAAGAAACAGATGTTCAATATACAAAATTCAGCCGGACAAAAAAATTCACACATTTGCAATTAAGTGTGTTTTACAGCTGATTTGCCTTTAAGTGCTTTGTGGTAATCCCTCAAATCACTTTACAGTAGTAAACCCTTACTGGTTAGCCTGACCAAAAACAGAAAACCAGAAAAAAAGGGCATTCATTCTCGGTCTTTTCTTTGGCTTTGGAGTTTTGCTTGAGCACTGAATTATCCCACAATGCCTTTTAAGAATTCCAGACTATCTGGCTCTGCTTGGCCCTATACCATAACGGTGAACTCCCAAAGCCCTGCCTCTCTCTAGTCAAACATCAGTAAATACTTGTGACAAAAGATTAATAATCTGTTAATGCGTGAAAAACCATTTGCCGGTGTAGTGTGGGCAGTCCCCGGGTTAAGAACGTCTTACTTACGAACAACTCGTACTTACCAATAACGCCTATCATATTAAAAATTCAGGTTAAATACGATGGTTTGTAATAACGAACGCACGCACTATTTGTGATGCTCGTGAAAACATTGTGCGGCTTTGGCGGTTCGTGCTACAGTACTGTATGTAGTTACTTTTATTGTTATTGTATAGTTCTTGATATTATGTGCTGTGTTTTTTTCTTACCTACAAATTTGACTTGGCTGCTGCAACTCCTTTCCTCGTCTTGGGATTAGAGAAGTAAGCCTAGCCCAGTGTTTCCCAACCAAGTCCTCGGGGAACACCGGACAGTCCACGTTTTTGCTCCCTCCCAGCTCCCAGCCAATCAGGAACACAGAATGCCTAGAACAGATGTGCTGGGAGCTGAGAGAAAGCAAAAACGTGGATTGTCTGGTGTTCCCTGAGGACTGGGTGGGGACACATTGGCCTAGCTGACACCCAAGCCCAAATTGTACTCATCGTGTTAACAAGTCAGTAGCTTGCGTCCGATGTCCACCCACAACATGTTCCTGCCACCTCGTTAAGCTGTGGTGGATCCTCACCCACAGGTGCCTTCCCTTGTGGAGCAGTCTGTGCTGTAAGAGTTCAAAATTCACACATGCTACATAGTCTTTAACAAGGCATCATGGAGACAAAGCATTTTCATTTTACAGGAAAGTTTCTGCCTCGACATTGGTCCGACTGCACTGTGGTACTGGATTAATCACTCTTGGGCAGAAGCAGTCATGGAGTTAAGCTGTAGGTCTTGTCACTTGAATCAAGTGTCTTTTCGAGCCATCGCTACTCTTTACAGATGTAAACGAATCTCCGTTCCTGTCAGCCCAGCCACCCAGAGCCATTTCCGATGCACCATGGGGTTACAGCTTGCCCTAGGCTGAGGATCCGAGTCTTTTGAGTCTGTTTTCTCTCCTTTTGATTCACTGTGGCAGGTAAACCATTTCCCATTCTTCTTTATTTTTTCACTCCTCATCACCATCAACAATTGTGGTTTTATTTTTTAAGAAACTGTTAAGAAATGAGAAGGGAATCATTTGTCACTATGAATTTCCAGGCAATATGCCTGGAACGTATGTGTCAGCCAGTGCAGTGCAGGACTGTGCAGAGTAGTAAACTCATGACTATCATAGTGGCCCGTTTCTCATGCGGATTACACAGCTAATAAGCTTTCACATGTCATTATGTTCAGCTGTTTTAGAGTTAAGCTGGAGAAACGCCAAAGGAAAGTGTTATTGTGGAATGTTTGCGACTAGTTTTGCTGCGAATGCTAATGGGTAATAAAACATAGGCACTTACTTTTCTCTGTGGTAAATAGAAGTGTTTTATTGTTCAAGAAGAGATTTTACATTTTCATATTTTGTTAAGCAAAAGTGGAAAGGCTTTAATCGGAAGTCTTAACAGTGCCAAATTACCACCCTATGCCATCTTTCTCACTGGAGGCCTGTGATGAAGCCGAACGTGTTTCACCAGGAAGTCTCCACCTGCATTTTGGTGCCTTAGTTTCCAGCCACTTGTACGAGAGCCAATAACATTTATCCCCTGTCACATGTTTTCCACCATGCAGATTAAAACAGAAATATATGCCTGTTCCATCCCGCACACGGAAATACGGCTTTTTGCCAATATCTAGACACTGTAAACAACCATTACTTGATGGTGAAGTTGCCAGTCCACAAGGTCAAATATTTTGTCAGACTTTTTATCCATAAATGTAACAAAATGTAATCAAAATCCAAAGGGATATTTGTATATATTTTATAAGGGGTTTTTTTTTCGTATTTTTTGTCCTTTGTCATCAAATCACTGGTGTCTCACTGCTCAGCAAAATATTGAGCAAACTCTGACAAAATCTTATTTCGTCACAATTCTCCACCAGGGAGCAAAATTGGACAAATATGGAAAGTTTCAGGCAGTTCTGTGACTTGGAAGAAGGCATTGTTCGATACTTTTGTATAATTTGTTGCGGTTTTATATAATAAGAATGTGTGGTGTAATTCACCATACACTGGCAACACATACAGCAAAACCATGTCCTGTATGCTTGACTTGACAAATTCCACTCTGTTCCCTCTCAAGATCCCTTTTTTGTGTGTGAACTTTGAAGTACTTTATGCTTGTTCTTATTAAAAATGTTAAAATGCAAAGATTAAATCATTTAACAAGTAATCAAAGTGCTTTTGTTGATTTAATGTGATAATGGTACAGCATTTAAGGTTCAGTACTGATAAAATTGATGACATTTTTTTGTAACGTATATAAAATATGTGAAATCAACCCAAGCAAAATATTTAGAATGCATAACTTGTTTAAATAATGACATATGTATATGTTTCAATGCAGTAATCTAATCTCAGTAACACAAATGCATAATAACCTACATATTAATCAAAAAGAGTATATAGTGTGCTGTATTAAAAAGAATGGATCTGCAAGTTTGCATGCCAACCATACTGGATCACATAGATATGCACACTTCAGTCAGTTGCCAGGTTTGAACACTTTTATAAGCATTATCTGTGTTTCTTCGTGAACACCACCATCCATCCATTTTCACACTCGCTTATCCGAACAGGGTCGCGGGGGGTCCAGAACCTATACCGGAAGCTATGGGCACAACCCAGGATGGGGGGCCAGCCCATCGCTGGGCACACTCACACACCATTCACTCACACATGCACACCTTTTGGCAATCCAGCAACGCCAATCAGCCTCAGCATGTCTTTGGACTGTGGGGGGAAACCGGAGCACCCGGAGGAAACCCCAAAACGGCACGGGGAGAACATGCAGACTCCACACACATGGAACCGGGCAGGATTCGAATCCCAGTCCCAGAGGTGTGAGGCGACAGTGCGAACCACCGCACCACCATGCCGCCCATGAACACAACCATCGAGTCCTAAATGCCATACAATTCAAGTATTGTTTCTGGCCAATGCTGTGTCGAGATGGCTCGAAACGGCTCGCAAGAGATGAGTGGTGATGAGGGGCTCCCTACAAGTCACGCGCTAACCGTATCATGGCAGCTGGACAAAGCAGGGCCTGCTAAGGAACTGGGACTGGCACATTTCCTCTTTCTCATTTTGGTAACCAGGAAGCAGCACATCAATAAACTTTAACGAAGACCCCTGAATCAAAAAAAAAGAACAAAAAAACAAGCTTTTCAGTGGAAGAAATGCAATGCTTGTCTTATTTTTTTCATTTTTTTATTATTAATAGTCTTTTAATTTTTCTTCATGCTGCACTAGCCAATCAGCTTCTGCAGAGCACAAAGAACTCTCACTTCAGGAAAACGGTTCCGTTTTAAGAAACTGCTGTCACATAGCCATTGTTTCACAGAACTGTGGTGATTAGTTGTTCTCCAATGGTATCCTGACCAGAAATGATGTGTTCAACTCAGGGCACTGGCCTCTGGCACCTCCAGGAAGCTGACCACAGCCTACTACTCCGTAGTGGTTCATGTATGGAAACCCTCCCCACAGTAGAGAGGGGCATGTAAGTGTGTCAAAATAAACTACAAAATATAGCCTCCTATAAAGTATCAAAAGAAACAATAGGATTTTGTATTTAAAAAAAAATACCTTTCACATACTTCTACATACTTTAGCCTGTTCCTTGACAAGCACACTGTCTAATGGCCAAGCATAAAAGCAACATTTTTTCACTGCTTAATGAGACAATACAACTTCAAATGATGAAATATTCCCAAGTGTCTTAAATATACTCCAACTACTCACGTGAACACTCACATACTGCATTGGTAAGTCAATCGAATGAAAAAGTAATAAACTCAAGGATTTGAGTTTTTTTTCTTTTTGATAATTTGGAATGTTATTCTACAAAAATTATTAACCCATTTAATCCCACTAGCAACAATTGTTGCTAATACAATTTAATCCCCATGTGAAATGGGGAAAAAAATCATACATAGTACAGTATGTGTTAGGGAGGTCCAAGGTGTCACGCCTGCGGCGGGAGTAACGACCCATACTTGTAGGCTGCGGGGTTAAGCCCTTCAAAAGGGCGTTTATTAACAAGCACAAGGTAAGCACGAGAGCAAGCACGATAGCAAGCATACATAGCATTGACAACAACCGACGGGGGAGACTGGACACAGACTGACTAAATAGGGCAGGACATCAGGGACTAAACACAAGGCAAGTGTGCGGGCTAACAAGCAGGGTAAAACAATGAGGCAAAGCACAACGAGGGACAGGTGCGGCGAATCAAGCCCCGCCCGAGGGCAAAACAGGGGAACAGACACGAAGGGCGGGGCTGAGCACGACATAAGGAGTGAAATGCATGCACTTTATTTTGCAGGGATAAATATGGGATTAAACAGGTTAAGCTAGAAATGACAAATTTAATACCATACCAAGGTTAATACATTTATAAATGCCTTGTTTTTCATTCATAAATAAAGAGAAAATAACTCAAATTTAATTTAATTGCTATATTAACTAGGGAGTCACTCACATGGCATTCATCTGGGCAGGGGTGTAGCAAGCGGGGGGAATGTGGGTGTTACAACACCCCCACTTTTGCTGAAACACGATTCCATCCCCCCACTTTTGTCAGATTAAAACGATACCAAATTATACGATGCCACAGAGCGAACTGAACTGTAGCTAGGATCGGGGAGGGAAAAAAACACACGCAAACTTAGGCTTTGTACATAGGTCCGTTAGTTTGATTGAAGGACCATTCAGCCAATCACAGCAAAGGTATCAGTTCGCGTCAGTGACGAGGGAAGGAGAAGGTAAATTGGTAATGTACAATCTTGTTGGATTTGGGACGAAAGTGCGGTGAGGTTTGTGGCAGGTGAGGCGCTGGCTCTTTCAGAACAAAAGTAAGTAATAATAGTACGGAGTGCTATAGTGAACTTAATTTTTCGTTTTTTAGCAAGCAAAAATAATCCTGTGGGCTCACGCATGGCCCCTTCAGTGAGGCAGAGGTACTGGCTGCCTCACCTCGTGCGCTGCAGTTTTGTATCAGATCAGCAAGACTAACTTCGTTATACACATACGCGAAATACATTAGATATTCTATGGAAAGTGAAGACATATAGTATAGGTGCGTGCAAACATGACATTGGTGACATACAGTGAGAAAGCAGGAGGCGTGCGCAGGAGGCAGTGAGGGAGCGCGCGCTGGGAGATGTGGCTTTGTTATGCAAAATTTTTTCCGGCTGCAAAATTCCTTCCGCCTGCGACGTATCGCTCAGCTGTCAGGCCTGTGACGTATCGCTCAGCTGTCAGGCCGATGACGCGCGCGCGAAGATGTGGTTTCGAGGCACCCCGTATGTTTCGGGGTACCCAGGAAATTTCAAGTTCTCGAGTTCATGTCAATAAAATATGTTTACAAATGTTTTTATAATTAAGAAGTCGTTCACATTTCGCTTGATAGTACGACCGATCTGTTTTTTTAGGTCATTAATGTATATTTAGCTTGTTCGTGATATTTTATCAGACGTGTTTTATTAGGTTATTAATGTCTACTTCTTAAGTAATCTACCTCGGTAGCGGCACATTTTGTCGATTGTAACTGACATATTGTATTACAGTATTAACGTATATTTAGCTCGATAGCGATCTATTGTGGATTATATATACCTCGCATTTGGCTCGATAATACTTGTCTCCCTGGAATGTGTCATTAGCAGGGGCGTAGTTTAGGGTGGACGGAGGGGACGTGACCCCACCAATATCCTCCGACCATTGAAATGTCCCCACCAATAATTTAATCCACTTAGTCATAGGTCCCCACCAATGTCCAGAGCAAATCTACGCCCTTGGTCATTGGATTATTAATGGGTATTACATTCAGTTTTTATGTATTATTGAGTTATATTTATATTTAATTACAATTACTGACGCAGCTTATTAAAACGTATTTTGTGTACGTAATGACCAGTATCGCCATGGAGTTCAATATATGGTTATAATCAAAAAGACCTATCACAGCCGAGATAAATATTAATAATATATTAAAACCTTTTAGTGAGACAAGTATTATCGGCAATATTTCGGTTATAATCGGCAAAACATACTGCTAACGAGCTAAATATACATCGATAACCTAATAAAACACTTAAAAAACATTTATAAACGTATTTTATTGACGTGAACTCGAGAACTCGAAACCGCATCTTCGCGAGCGCGTCACCAGCCTAACAACAGAGCGATACGTCACAGGCGGAAGGAATTTTGCAGCCGGAAGAATTTTTGCGTGACAGCTGTCCTTTCTGAACGGGAAATACGCAAATCCAGCAATTTTGAAAATTATGCAAATGATTAGAATCATACAAAAATTACATTTTTTTGAGAAATATTAATATTAATTATATCATTATTTGTTTTTTACTTCTCATTATGACCTGACCGCATGTCCCTGAGAAAGTGATATCTGATACTGCATCACGCTAAATTAGTAAAGCAAAATTCACAACGTCGTAACGTCAGCATTTTCTACATAATGTATGCCAGACATGGTTAATTATCCCTGTGAGCCCTTCTTAGCCAATGGCATTGCATTTAACGTTACAGCAACTTACAGCAGCATACGTTAGGCAAGTACTGCCGTGCTTTTTCAGTCTGTATCCTGCAGCATTATATGTTCCTATCATAGAGCTGTGCCTTGACGCAATCATTCTCTTCTTGTCATTCAATATTAGGATGCACAAAAGGAAAAGGCAGCGGGAGATATACTCCTTTTATTTGCATAGTGTAGATGTGTTGAAAATGTAGAAATGCAGGAATATATAATTGTCAGTGATTTATTATATTATAATTTGGCTGTGATCATTTCAAGGGAAGTTTTACCCCCCCACACACACACACACACTTTTAAAAAGCTTGATACACCCATGTATCTGGGTATGACTATTTCCTCCTGCAGGCCGAAAGCACACATTTTAGCTGGACTGGCTCCATAAAACACGCCCTAGGCTTGCTGTTACCCGGTGCTGGGTTTGCACATTTCAGAATAATGGGTTATGTCACTGGTTCTCAAGTGGTTTAGCCTCAAGACCCACATTATCACTTGGTTAGTAAGTCACGACCAAGGGCGCTGGTTTGGATTCGGCATCATAGGGACCGAATCAGCCACAAACCCAGCGCTCCCCTAAACACGCACGGTACTCGCACAATATTGCTAGGGACATGTGTCTGTCGATCGTCCATGCACAAATGCACACCATTGATCGCAACCCAAATTCAAAATAAAAGTTGCCGAGCAGTGGGGGACTGGGGGTTCATTCTTTTTTCTAACCCACGCACTCCGTGACCCCACTACTTGGGAAACGCTGCCTCGAATTTTTGCTACTTTTCAAAGAAAATGTAACTGATCGCTTCTCTCTTCGCTACAACAACCACAGGTGTCACGTGCCTTGATTGACAGTCCGCTCGGCGAATCAAACGCGGCTTACGCTCCATTCGCCAATCAACAATGTTATAATTATTTTATACTGTCAATGGCTGGGTATTCCCACTGATCAGGTAGTATACATTGATTTAGTTGTTGCCTGTCCTGGGCGCGGGAGGTCATAAACGGAGGTAATGTTTTGAGTTTCTGCGTCATGATACTTATCATTATGAACGATCAATGTACAGTTCATTTATAATTTAAGATATACGACGCAATCGACTGTATTTATATTGCTTTAGACTGAATTAATTCTGATACCACACTAACTGCAAACTTAGAACTGACTTTTCAAAAACATATAAAAAATATAAAAAAAAAATCTTTAACGCATTAATTACTCTGAAATATACAATGATAGGTGTCACATAATGAAATAAAAATGTTACGGTATTATTGTGATATATGTTTGGGTACAATGCGCTTTACTCTCGTTTGTTCATGCGTAATACGTGTACGTTTTTGCTATTCTTAATTGTTTTCATAACAGTCTTACAATCAGGATGTAGCGTAAAGTAAATCTTATAGAAAACGAAACAAAACTACAGAAACATACCTATTCTACAACACGATGTGTAGCCAAAAGTGCATCATTGTACTCTGATTTATCGAATATTTGTATTGGTATTATTGCCAAAGTCGTTATTGCATATAGAAAAGCAATTTACCTTGTAGTAAAGTATAAAGCGAAACGCACAGCCCGCTTCGCCTCAGACATTTTTAATAACCTGCACCAGTCAATCAGATGTTTCCAAAAAGCAAGGCAAGATGTTTCTGTGAATGCGTTCTGTGCTATATAACTGTATATATGCTAGGTTATACAAAGTTGATAAATTATTCAGGTGGGGCGACTGTCCACTTTACATAGAAAAATTAATGACAGATGAGGAAGTCCGGGGTTAAAATTGTGTGAGCTCGTTGAAGTAGCCTTGGTGCCCGCTAAACGGGGAATTCCTGCAGTGTGCCTTGGGCTTTTTCTAATGTCTCGAAGCACTAAAATAGCGTAAGGGAAGTAACACACAAATGAGAAAAGCATATTCATTTTTAAGTATAAAATGGCATTTACATCGTATTTATATTTTGAAGAGGCCAATCGTTTTTTCATTGTCATTGCGTCGGTGAGATTTTTTTGTTGTTGTTGTTTTTGAGTAAGTATATTCCAACTCTATTGTCCTAAAGGGGAAATAATCTAGGTAGATTTTTTTCTGAGGTATTTAGTTAATAGACTTAGCATTATTCATAAGAGGAAGTGAAAGTGCACTCTGCTGTGAACTAAATTTAAATTTTCTGTGACGACCGCCATGAAAATGAGGAATTCTGTGCGTTATAAAATCGTTTGTTACTATCATGTGCTTTCTATCTACTATCTTCACCCTGGTTGTCTCTATCTGGAATCACCATGGAATCTCTACTGTACTCTACTATACTCTACTATAACCTCACCACGTATTAGCACAAGCAATGCACTCACCTAAAGGATTATTAGGAACACCTGTTCAATTTCTCATTAATGCAATTATCTAATCAACCAATCACATGGC
>JAODKM010000043.1:12354680-12368185 GCA_026780845.1 Petrocephalus sullivani
ACACCTGTGATAACTCTACAAGCTCCATACCCTGGTTTGAGAAGTTGTCCACCATAAACAAGCAGTCAGCTAAAGCACAAAATGTTACTTGTGACAATCTCCACTCCTGCCCCGCTGAGACCACCTGCTGCAAGAAATCTACAGGAGACTGGGGTTGTTGCCCCCTGCCAGAGGTAGATATTTTTGTGAATAAGGTAGTCGCTGTTTTTTCCCTAGCTTGTGTACAGTTTTTCCATGACTTTCTCTGTCTTTTTGCATAGTCCATTTTATCTGCGTCTGTCTGAATATGACTTCCCAAAGCAATCTCCCATCTACTTTCAGGCTGTCTGTTGTGAAGATAAAACGCACTGCTGTCCCAAGGGCTACATTTGTGACACACTTGAGGAGACGTGTAAGAAATCAGGCAGCCCCAGCTCTCCTTGGGTTCCAAAGAAACCTGCATTAAAGAAGACGCCCGCAGATGTTGACCCCAGCTCCTCTGAGTCTTTCAGACATAAATGTGGGCCTTACACCAGCTGCCCCAAGGATACCACTTGCTGTTTCATGAATAAGACCAGCAAGTGGGGCTGCTGCCCTTTGCCAAAGGTATGTTGCCTTAGTCAATCTATTTAGCTTCCATTAAGTCACTTTTCATCTAATTGCATCTTATGAGGGGACATACTGGTAGAGCACAATGTCTCACTCAGGCTGTGTGCTGTGAGGACGGGGAGCATTGCTGTCCTTCAGGATACAAGTGCAACATCAGACGGACCACTTGCACCCATGACAGCATAGTTATTCCCTGGTACAATAAAATGGTAGCCCAGGTCGACCCAGTCCCTTGCACTTCTGCCAAGTGTAACACAAAGGATGGCTGTGTATCTGGAACCCCGTGCTATCAGCTTCCGTCGGGGCAGCTACGCTACTGTCCACTGGCCAAGGTGTGTCTAGCTTTATCACATCTTGCACTGATTGTATCTCTGTTTGTTTGGTCTGATCCCAGTGCCATTTTCTGCTGGACTCTTTTGTCATTCATTGAGACGGTAACAAATAGCATTTCACCCTTTCACATTATTAAAAGCTAAATGACAAATTAAATGACAAATTACAGAAAAAAAAAATCGATGGTAATGGTCTTTAGCATTATTTAAAAGTAGAAAC
Source organism: Petrocephalus sullivani (assembly GCA_026780845.1). Taxonomy (NCBI): domain Eukaryota; kingdom Metazoa; phylum Chordata; class Actinopteri; order Osteoglossiformes; family Mormyridae; genus Petrocephalus; species Petrocephalus sullivani. The sequence goes on from JAODKM010000043.1 coordinate 12,355,821, forward strand.
CTTGCATATAATCCCACTAATGCATCTGTTTTCCATTCCACTGCCGATATAATGGAGATCTCCTTGATATAGCTTTTAATAAACAGTAAAAATTCAATGTGCTGTGGTGGGCTGGCATGGTGGCACAATGGTTAGCACTGTTGCCTTACAACTCTGGGACCTGGGCCTGAGTCTCCACTATGGGTCAGTGTATGGAGTTTGCACACAGTTTCCTCCAGATGTTCTGGCCTCTCATAGCTTCCAGGATGGGCTCCAGACCCCCTGCAAGTGGGTCCAGAAAATGGATGGATAAAAATATTATTGTAGTCATACTTAAATATTTTCATGCTGGTTTTTAGTCAAGATGACAGCATTAGTTTTAAGGTAGCTTTATACAGCAAGTTATATTTCTAGTTAAGGATTTATTTTACAACTGATTGACAGCTGACAGTATCTCTGTTACTCCCATCATCTCTCAGGCTGTGTGCTGTAGTGATATGAAGCACTGCTGTCCTAGTGGCTACACTTGTGATCTTGTCGGCGGCTCCTGCACCAAGAAGGCGGACCTCAGATGGGACCGCTGGAATGAATCCGTCGGAGAGCGAAAGCGAAAACCTTTCATCCACTTGTGATGCTGAGTTGAGATTTTCTGCTTGCACTGATCAGTCTGTCACACATTGATGAATCTGTTATACGTGACTTTATTACCTAACACAGAATTCTCATTGTTTGATTTGGGCGTGATAAAAATTCCAGAGGGTTTGATTTTCAGACATTGCATGGTTTCACTGTGTTATTGACAGCTACTTCTTAAGCAAATGATTTGATGATCACGTGAAACCTGCTTTGTCTGTACAGTTGCCAAATGTGCTAGGGCAAAGATATAACTGATTTTAATAATAGCACTGATTGCTTAGTTCTCACATTAACAATAATTACAATACTATATTGGAGACAAAGGGTAATCTTCATTTCCTCAAGGTTCATTCCATGTGGCAGGCAATCAAAATTGAAGGGACAGTAATGGTTTTATGAGTAAATCTTCTGAATCCATTGTCTTTGGCTGATGCCAGATAAATGTGGCGCTGGTCTTAGGCAACTCAAACTGTGTGTAAAAGTTTTTACACTTGTATAAAAAGTTTTCACTTTGTATTAAAAATGGAAAGTGCCTTTCTATTGAACAGAAAAGTACAATAGAAAAGTTGTATATAAAATATGGGCAAGACTACTGACAAAGTTCATGATTGGGGCTGTGTCATGTTTGTGGATGTCACTTTATCCACTTTGTGTCTTTACATTTTTTAAATAAAATTATTGTGGTTATTGTTTTTATTACTACTGTTCTTTCATACCAAAATTGAGGTATAATGTACATGGTAACTTTAGTAATCAAATTTTTGTGGAAAGAGAGGAACATGAAAGTAGTATGAGACATTCATCTATGTCAATGACCTTAGGTGGTATTAATGTTTACTAGTTTCGATTTCAATTCACAGTATAATAAAATCATTCATTAAAACTCTTAATGCTGACATAATACTAGCATATTGAATATTAAGCTAGGTGTATCTGTTTTGGGTGGTACTAATTTAGAAATACTTGTCAATATAATGAATTCGTAGTAAATCTGACATACTTTAAATTTATAAACACATAAAGGAGAGTCTGTTTGATCCCTCAGATTAGTAAAAACACACCACACATTTTCTTTCTTCAACAAAAAATCTGCTCTCATTAGATATGTTCTACGTGTCGGGCGGTGAACTTGTCTCGGTGACACCAGGAGAGAGTTAATATAGCATTGAATTGTAGCTGGATGTTGTACTGTGAAGTGAAACTGATTCATTGTCATTATTGACACACCACAGCGAAATAGGTCCTCTGCATTTAACCCATGTGTGACATAGCAGTGGCTATATATAATAGCTATTATTTGGCACCCCAGGGAACAGTATCTTGCTGGTCGGGGACTCAAACCAGTAACGTTCCCCTAACCAGACTAGGCCACCTCTGCACTAAAGCAGACTCAAGGATAAGGGAGAATGGGATTGAAGAACAGCCTGGTACACGGCACGCCTGTGCTATGGGCGTTCGCCTTAAAAAAATAATGAGGGCAAACAGTGCGGTGGGCGTCATGTGTGCCTGGGCGGGGGCTGGGCGCTGCGTTGGCTTAAGCGTGACGTCACTGGCGGTGTTTATTCACTGTCACACTTCCTGCAAGATGGCGTAGTGCTTCTCAATAGTGGCAGTATATATGTGTATATATATGCATCTATATTTAAAAGCACTGCCCACGCAGGCTTACCTAGATTAGCCCTCAGTGCCGCTTGAACAGGAATAATTATACCGTTTGTTTATGCTGTCGGCTTCATCCGGCGCAGCATGTCGACAGAAGAGCTATCGACCTCAGACAGCGAAGCGGCGCCGGCGGGTGCCGGCGAGCGATGGGCTCCCGTGGGGGCCGTGGCCAGCCCCGAGGACGAGGAGCCGGCGAAAGGGGCCGCGGAGCCGGGCGCGATGGCGACGCGGCTGCGGCGGCTGGAGGAGGAACAGCAGCTGCTGAGCTCGTCGCTGCTGGCGCTCACCTCGCACTTCGCGCAGGTGCAGTTCCGCCTGAAGCAGATCGTGCACGCGGAGAGCGGCGAGAAGGAGAAGATGCTGCTGGAGCTGGAGGAGTTCGCCTTCAAGGGCTGCCCCCATGTGCTGGGCTGCAGGGGGCAGGAGGCGCAGCTGCTGGAGAACGCGGTGAGGCTCCTCGCTCCCTCACCTTACAGAAGCGGTCCGCGGCAGATGTCACCCCAGCAGCCGCGGCCGGGCTACTCGGGATAAACATTTTCCTCGGGTTGCCGGTGACGCACAACGGATTCCGCCCCTTTTTACACGTATCCGATAATTGTGCAATTTAAATCACTTTTTATTTTGTTGCACAGGGCAAAAAAAACTCCTTAGGAATGACGAAATGTATGGAAAGGACAGTTGTGAATTGCAGCACCAGGCAGATTTTGCAGACACCAGATAACATCAGGGTTGCCAGTTTTGGGGCAGCTGGCTGGCGTGAGATTTTCAATTCGGGACCAGTCTGAGCAATTTCCTCCGGGATCAATGAAGTTTTTCTGATTCTGATTTCTGATTCTGCACACACATATTTAACTGTATGTAAATTCATTACCTTAAATAATCTGCATGTTCTGCTAACTACCAGAACGATGTAGCTCATTTTAGGTTTGTAATGGAATAATATAGATTTGCCATGTTACCTGTTTGAGCTTAAGAGTCTGAAAGTGTCACGGCACATGCGTGAGAGCTGGCAGCTCTGTAATATTTGCCCACAAGGGATCTTTAGATTAGAATTAGTGGGCGTGTCTTTTTGCTATTGGTAATGTGCTTAGTCCTGATTCCCTCTTTCCCCCCATTACTGTTAAATATGTTAGACTTTCTGCTGTAACTAAATTGTTGTTTCTTCCTCATATGCAAACATTGTAAGGAGGGCCTGGTGAGTATGATAGTGCTTAAGGATTGACTTTGTTCGTTTTTTTTTTTAGAAAGTTCATATTAGGTTTCAGTTTAGTTTAAACAACAAAAAGTTGCTTTATGTGTTCATTACAATGCCAGGGGGCTGTATCACAAAGCAGTATTTCCTGCTTAACCAGATAACTTGTCAGATTCAAGATACCCCGGTTTAAATGGACTTTATATTTGTTCACTTACGTTTAGCCTTAAATCCAAAAGTTATCTGGCTAAGCAAGAAATCCTGCTACAGGCCCCAGATGCTTCTACTTATCCATTTTCTGAACTCTTATCCTACTCATTGTCATTGGGGCCTGGAGCCTATCCCAGCAGCCCAGCCAATAAGACAGGGGGCGCACTTTGGACAGGATGTCAGTCCATGGCAGGGCACATATTCTCATACGCTATGAGTAACTTAGAGATGCCAGTTAGCCTAACCAGGGCCTCCCCCCCAACAATCCTGTCCACAAATAACACACACATATTAGTTTCTTTTCAAACTGTTTATCCAAATCACTGCCGAAATTTAAACACAACAGTAAGCAATAACAAAATATCCCTGTGCCGTCTTCATTTTTTAAAATTTATTCATGCTTTATTTGACATGGACAGTGCACATTAATAAACATAGAATGTAAATATGCCAGAATTAGCCAAAGTGGCTATTTTACATTTTCCATGGACCGATGGTAACAGGTCTGATGCATATTAAAAAAATAATTAATTAATTAAAAAGTAAATAAAGACACGCAAAACATGCAAAAAAATAAATAAATAAAATAAAAGAAAGGGTCAGTAGATATAAGAAAAAAGAATACTAATAATAATAATTAACACATTTAAAAAAGAGAAAGATAGCTGATGGCAGTGATGGTATAAAAGGCAGTGTTTCCTTTCCTGTACGCCCGATTCGCTGTGCACACTAACGCTGTGTTCCCGTCGTCTGCAGAGCGAGAGGGAGAAGAGGGAGCGTCTGGAGGCCCAGCGGAAGAAGCAGAAGGAGCTCATCATCCAGCTGAAGACTCAGCTGGATGACCTGGAGAGGTTTGCCTACCAGGAGGGCAGCTATGACTCCCTGCCCCAGTCAGTGGTCATGGAGAGGCAGAAGGTGGGCACTTACACCATCAATATCCTGTTCCCCAAGGCATGAACAACATCAGTGTACCTTCAATGTACAAGCGGCAGACTCTTGAGGGTACAGCCAAAGTGACTAGTAAATGTACCCTCAAAGGTACAAATTGGTACTCCTTTCCTTGACGATATACCCCTGTCCTGTTTATTTTGTAGACTATGCCCAGAATTTTTAACTCTCATCTGACTAAGTAGATGTTTCAAATGCTTATTACCTCTTTTTCCACTTCATGTTTGGACAATATTTAACATTATGCAACAGGTCAAATACATGAAATGATGCACTGTATGCTAACATAGGGGTGTATTTGCACACACAACAAAAAAAAAAATAGAAAAAAAAACAGTCCATTAAGGATCCATCCCTTATGGTTCTATTGACTTTGCAGGTGATAATCGACGAGCTGATCAAGAAGCTGGACGTGAACCTGAACGAGGACATCGGGAATCTGGGCCCCGAAGAGCTGAGGCAGAGGGTGGATGCTGCTATCGCCCAGATTGTAAACCCCGTCCGTGTCAAAGAGCAACTGGTGGACCAACTCAAGACGCAGATCAGGGACCTGGAGATGTTCATCAATTTCATACAAGGTGCCATGTTAATCCCTCTTTCTTCTCAGGGAGGATTTATTCTAAAATCAACCGTAGTTAACCACTTCTCCACCAGAGATTGTGGATGAAGTTTTCTCTTGCATAGTTACAGCAAAGATATGTTAGGACTCTTCAGTCAGAAATAGATATCCTGTCCTTCTCTGTGCTGAGTGTTCACCTTTCACTTCCTTATTTTCCTTCTCAGATGAGGTTGGAAATCCCCTTCTTTCGGAGGACGATCATTACAGACCTGCAGGTTTATCTGGTTCTAACATGCGAGGCATGACCGGAAGAAGAAAAGGTGAGTTTGGCTCCGCCCAGCCTGTGTTTCAGCCAAGTCCAAGCGGCCTGTCTGCCAGCCTACTGAAAATTTCCAATTGAGCCATTGCTGCGGCATTTCGGTAACATTATCAGCTTTGTGTTCTCCCTGCTGTTCCCCATCTCCTGCCAGGGGACACAGAACAGGCCCAGAGGATGCGGGACACGGGCCTGCAGCTGATCCAGCGGGCTGTGGCGGTGCTGCAGATCTTCGCCATCAGTCAGTTTGGGTGTGCCGCCGGACACGTTCCCCAGAAGGTGTGGTCTCAGGGTGACGGAGGCCAGGACTACGGGCCCCTAGTGCAGCATCTCGAGTCCGCTGTAGACCAGGTGCGGCAGCAAGCTCTCGGCAAGCCGCCACCTGAAGAACACGTGGTCAGTTACAGCAGCGGTGCTCCCTGCGGGGCCCGTGACCAACTGACAATCACCGTCCGCAAGGAGCTGGCTCTGGCGCTACGTGACCTACTAGCCCACGGTCTCAGTTCCCCCTCCCAGGGCATGAGCCTGGTGCTGGCCCCCATTGCTTGCCTGTTGCCTTTCAGCCCTGCTCCTCAGGCTTTGCACCCCTGGGAGCTCTTCGTCAAGTACTACCACTCCAAAAACGGCCAAGCCTTCGTGGAATCTCCGGCCCGGCAGCTCTCACAGTCCTTCAGCTTGCCCGTCGGAGCTGGCCCGGTGACCATCACGCCCAAACAGTCGCTACTGTGGGCTGTGCACTCCGTGCTGCGGGACCACGATCCCTATAAGAGGAGCGCCGATTCTGAGTTCAAGGCTCTGGTGTGCATGGCTCTCAACGAGCAACGGCTGGTCTCCTGGGTCAATCTCCTTTGCAAGTCCAGCACGCTGGTGAATTCGCACTACCAGCCCTGGAGTTATATGATCCAGACGGGTTTTGAAGGCGCCCTCCGCACCCTGGGCCGCCTCAGTCACCTGAAATTCAACCTGCCTGTGGACCTGGCTGTCCGACAGCTCAAAAACATCAAAGATGCTTTCTAAACTCAGACTGATCCCTGCCATTTTGTTACTGTTCCTCTAATCAGGGCTCTGACAAGGACATGTGCATCACTGCTCTGTTAATATTTATGAACTAGCTTCCTTGCTGCATAAAGGTGAATGAACCACATTTTTCCTGATGGTGTCTGATTATGTAGGAGGAGTAGAGGGGCCTAGTCTAGTGTCTTATTGTAGATTAATTTCAAAGGGCTCTGAATGGGCTCTAAAATTCCTGGGCTATATATAGCCCTCTTGCAACATTCCAAAAGAACCAGTGCTCTTTAGTTATTTCCCACAAAGTGTGTAATTTTGCATAAATTTCACTGCATGCTGCCAACCAAAGTTTGGTGAGTCCCATGTAAGATTATTGGTACATGGGTAATGTTATGGTCAAAAAGGCAGTTGTCCATACATAACTCTCACCAATGTACCCTGCTCCATAATTTAAAAATGTAGTACTAAAGCGAAGCAAGGGGCAATATGTAGGGTGTATCTGCAATGTATGACTCTTTTGGACAGTTACGCTGAAAAGCATACTGTATTTGCATTTCTACATATGAATATGTGCCACACTTTGTCCCCATTGGGATGAAATAAGTAAGGTGGCTCTGAGCTGAGCAAAAGAGGAAAAAATCTGCTGACTGACTGACATTTAGAGGTGAAAATATTCCATTACATCATTGACCACCCATTGTGAAGCCTTGCAGAGAATAGAACACTATTTTTTTCCTCTAGATCTGTTGTACATCTAGTCCAGGGTTCTCCAATCCCAGTTCCTGCTCAGACACACCCACTAAACCAGGTAATCAATCGGTGAGCTGAAAAAGGTGTGCTTGGGCAGGGCAATCTGCAGACCGCAGACTGGCCCTCCAGGACCAAAATTGGGGAACCCTGCTTTAGTGTAATGTGCATGTCTTTAATTTATTAACGTTCAACCCAATTTTCCTTCCAGGTTTGTTGTTAGTAATGATGGGACTGCTTTAAAAACCGTTCAAGATCTCCGTCAATAGGCATAAACTCAGGAGAGGTAAAAATGAAGATCTTGTACATACCTACATTCTGAATGTATAAACGCTATCTGGAAAATGAGCAGTTTCAGCATGCCAGCTTTTACGTATAGACTTTATAGGTTCTGTTTTATGGGGTCCATGACATATATAGGTTTATGAAAATAAAAAAGGTGTGTATTTTTAAGGAGGAGTAAAGTAAAATCCAGAGAAATCAGGGCTTGGTGGAATGGTCTAAAAGTATTTGATGAATGTTACTATAATGTAATCATATTATTTCAATATTTAAGCTAATTTGGAGTTGCTTTTGGTTCTTTTCATATTGAAGTTTAAATGAATGTCTTTCTGGGATTTGTAAATCATAATTGACATATCAATAAGTGAATCTGAATGTATCAATGGTATATGCTGTATAACAAAAAAAATTTAAGATTTAAGTGCATGTATTTCTAAAGCTCGTTATTCATCACCACCACTTTGAACAGCATAATCTTAGGTTAGTTCCTGTCCTTGAGAACTGCAGAGTAAGTTTGATTTTTTTTTTTTGTTTTTCCTTTCTCAACTGTCGAAACACTAAGTAGTCTTAGTGATGAAACTATTTAAATGGCACTCCACTTTTTCTAATAGAGATAGGTAGTTACATCAAAAGTAATTAAAAAACTAGGTACATTTTTTTAATAAATGCATACATGTCCTTCTCCTATATAGCGGTTTCATTTTGAAGCATATGGTTTAATTACACTGTGCTTTGGGTATTGGCAGCATATTGTGTAACTTGTTTACCCAAAAATATGTGAATTGTTCCCTTTGATAGAAGCCATTTCGCTTAAAGCTTTGTAATCAGACTGGTGAAATATGACCAAATCTGTTAAATATGTCCTGCTCTGTGACCACGTTTTATTCTGAGTATAAAATATAAACCTGTGAATGATCTAGTTGCTCTTTTAGCATGTGTAAAAGTAAGTACTACTTAAATACACTATATAAACTAAAATGAAGTACTGTACTTGTATGGGTATGCCTTACATGATAAACTGTGCACCACAAAAGGTTACTGCAATTCTTCTGTTTTTATTAATATCTTATAACGTATATAGTTCTACTGATGCATTTACAGGGTTGCCTAATCTCACGCATCTGGCGTGACTAGTTTTCTGACGCTCACGCAACAATTCTCACGGTAATGTTATATGGTGTATGATTACAGAATAAACGTAAAATTATTAATGTTGGGGCAGTTTTCAAACCCTACATACTACAAAGTAATAAAACTCTTACATACATGCGAATTTGTGTGCAGTCTCGAATAGAAAATCTCACTCTAGCCAGCTGACCAAAATTGGTAGACGTAAATTTACAGCTCAGCATACAATTGGGTCTCTTCAGGGCCAGCCTGCCATAACTGTCCTCATATGACTCTCAGGACCACTGGGATTTATGGAAGATGGGGGGTTACCTTCTTGTTAAGCCACTGACCTCAGAAACGCTACACTTGAAAAATAAAACAAAATTTAAAAATCTAGTTGTTTACTTTGTTAAGCTAAGCTAAAATAATATAGAAAGAATATACTGGAAATTGCTGGCTTATCTAAATGACCAGCTTGCACAGTGCGACCGGATAACTGACACCAAACTAAAGATTTTTTTTTCAAAAGGAAGTAGCGTCAGATCAAATCCTATGTTATCCGGATGTTACGTCACTACAAAGGGGTGAAAGGTCATGCGAAGTGTTTCTACTTCCTTTCCTGTTAGCGGCAGCCATTGAGCACTACTAGTGAGTATTCTACCCCGCAAAGTAATCGTTCACCATCGTTAAAAATGGCTATGAAGGGCGATCTTGTTATGGTCGCTCATTGTTACCTACACATCCAGCAACTGTTGTTGGCGTTCATTATTATTAATTTAACTGAACTGATAAAAAAAATCCCCATAATATCGGTTCATGATCCTCCGCGTATGCACAGCAGGATTTAACCAAACGGTCGTATCATGTGATTTATTTAAACTGTCTTTGACTTCACTTGACTGGTATAAGTTGGTAGGACGCGTGTTGTTGGTAACAAAACATTGAATTCCCTTGTTTTGGTAGCCAAAGTGTCGATGTAGATGGCACATCTGGGTTACTGTAGTCTTCGTGCTGATATATTAAAGTGATCATTTGAAGAGAACAATCATAAAAAACACGCGATACTTGATAGTTAAGTATTGTATTTAAATGAGTGTTTCATTGGCTATACTGCCGATTAAGTTTAAATTGCTATTAGTCCGAGAACTCCGCCAGTTAGTTACACCACTTCCTTTATTTTTTAGCATTGTAAAGTTATCCTGGAAAATTGAAAGTGTGTTTGCGGTTTTGCAGCGTTCATTTGATAGAATGCTTGATGTCCATATGTATGGTAATAGTCGATGTGCTTGTAACTAAGTTTCTGCCAGGTGAATATGACCAGTGATCTGTTTGCACAGAAATGGGCAAGTTCATGAAACCCGGGAAGGTGGTGATGGTGCTGGCTGGACGCTATGCTGGTCGCAAGGCAGTCATCGTGAAGGTAAATGCAGGGGATTCCTTGCCGCCTTCCGCTGAAGGTCCATCCTGTGCTGTTTTGCTCTGTTGCTGCTAATAATTATTTCTGTGCTCTCACCTTCTCCTGCAGAATATCGATGACGGCACTGCGGACCGCCCATACAGTCATGCCTTGGTGTCAGGCATCGACCGCTATCCTCGCAAAGTAACCACAAAGATGAGCAAGAAGAAGGTTGCCAAGAGGTCCAAGATGAAGGCTTTTGTGAAGGTGTACAACTACAACCACCTGATGCCTACCAGGTTGGTGCACAGCATGGAGGCCACAGGGTGGCCATTATTTGCAAGCACTTTATTCACTGTGCCTTTGGGATATCAGTCTTTCACACTGCTGTAATGCAGTGCTTCCTCAAGGACAGTTTAGTTTTCTTGTATGCGAGGTATTTTTTTGTTTTTCTACTTAAAGGCAAGATTACTTTAAGAGATGTATGATCAATGTTTCTGCATATTTCAAATGGATGTAGAATTAATTTGGTACTATTTTTCATTTTAAAAATGCCACTCTTGGCTTTTCCAGCTTAGCATTAAAACAAATATGCTGCGGTGTCCTTAATTCTAATACCATAGAATGTCTTTAATAGGCTTTGTCTGATATTCCATCTTTATTGACTTGCTATTAACTGATTTTTTTACTTGGAGTCAAGTGTGACTTGCATATGAAACTGTTATTTTAAATGTAATGGAAAATGCTCAGTTAATGTGATGTATTGCCTTATATATTGTTTTGGTGACTGTTTAAAAATTGTTTTGAAAAAAGTTAGAACCAGAAATTTATTTTATTCATTGACGAATTGATCAAACTGCAGAATTTTAACTGGATGTAATTTTTCAGTAATTACTCAAGCATTTTTCAAACTATAATCTGTCTTTAACAACTCACCCCTCTTTGTTCTAAAACGTAGGTACTCTGTCGATATTCCCTTTGACAAAACTGTTGTCAATAAGGATGTCTTCAGAGACCCCGCCCTAAAACGCAAAGCCAGGCGGGAGGCCAAGGTCAAATTTGAGGAGAGGTAAGAAGAATTTGTGGGAGTCCTAGTATTAGGCGCTTTCCCACCTATGTTTCAGAACCCAGTTACTGGTTCCTAGATCCTGGCCACTTTCACGTGTCGCTTTCCCAACAAACAACAGGAACCGTGACATTAATGCAGAATGCAGAATGACCCCTAGGAGACGTTAAGTTTCACATGTCATTTCCAACTACACCCTCACCCCAAAACAATGGAGGATGAGCAAATCATTTTGTTGGTAATTTCTTGGTTATTGGGGTAGATCAATCTCATGGGCCGCAAAATGGAAGTCTTTATATTTATATGACCTGCGACGTTTATGATTCGTTATTAAATCGGGCAAGTTGTTCAATCCTTTGTTTTGCCAGAATAAAAACAGCTCTAACATAATTCTGCTAACAAGCACAGATTCAATGGCAGCACTGCTGATATTTTATGGAAGTATATCGGTTTTTGATCTATTTTTCTGATGCAGAAATATTGAGACAAGCATAATGGTATTCTGGGGGTTCTGTTGAGCTTATTCCTGGGTCCCACCCATGTCCTTGTGCTGCTCTGAATGTAGCCCCCAAGAACTCTTCCCCATTTTTAACATGTTCTCTCTCCACAGATACAAGACAGGGAAGAATAAGTGGTTCTTCCAGAAGCTGCGATTCTAATTTGCCATCTACATCTAATAAAAGTGTAAAATAAAAAAAATGGGTTGTTTTCTTCTCCCACTCCTTTGAGCTGTATATTGAGATTATTCCACCTCATGATGAATTATTTTATTTTAAAAAGTTTATTACAGATATTTAAAATAGCCTCTGGATAGGATACCAGCATATTTTATTTGCATTCCATTTTGAAACCAAATGAAGAAATCACACTATAATAAGGTTTTTATGGATAAACTTTCCTTAGTGTCACGTGATGTCACACTCCGGTTAGTTTTGTGATTGCATACAAGAGTATTACACATCCTGTCCGAAGGCTGTGTATTGTTTGGACTTGATTGTACTTGTCGGTCTTACACAAAGTCTAGAAATAAAGACTATTTTGAGACGAAGTTTTTATTTTTTGTTAATCCAATAGAAAGTTGTAACATCACCGATTTGCCGCTTAACTGGACTGTTCCCTAAGGTCGAAGTACCTGGAGGCTCCTTATTTGACGTCATGTTGGAATGCTGATAGCCGGAAAACTGGGCGTAAGCAAAATTAAATTAGTGATTAACTTTTAAAGCTCCACTTGCCAGAACGCCTTAACATATATAC
>JAODKM010000043.1:12368285-12390807 GCA_026780845.1 Petrocephalus sullivani
AGCTATAACAGCTATATTTTAGACCTACTGATCATTTAACCGACATAATTCCGTCTGGTGGGCATTGGTACAGGTTGCTTTAAGCTGGGAAATTAAGTTTATAAACCTGAACTTTTCGGTAGGTAATTAGTACCGTACGATCTACTGATTTAATTATATGTTGATAGTTACAAGCTTTACAGCAAGATAATTTTATTTCTTTCCTTTAATTACTACCTTTTAATCACTTGGTTAAGTAAACAATAAAAAAAATGACTTGATTATATATATATTTTTTGTTTTACCCAAAGATAAGTCCATTTAAATTGTTTTAAGTTTATTATAGTTGGTTAGGTCTTGTTTCTAAGTTTACGCAAATGGCGTGAAAATCGGTGAAGCATTTCGCAAAAATATATATATATATATCTAATATAGTTTCATTTGAAAACGAAACCAAAAGGATCAGAGAAGGAAAACGCCATTCGTGTTAGCGTTCTCGGTAAGGAGCGACATAGGTGTTGTACTTTTACTTATTTGTTCTTGATTTGAATGCAAATTCAGCGCATATACTGAATCTCGGGCATTTTATAGACATGTTAATCGACTTCTGCATTGCGAACAGAATCGGCAGTGCGTGGTAGCTAAGCTATAAAAAACAAGTGCTACGTAGTCACGCAGTTAGTTTTAAAAGTATACCGAAGTTCACAAAAACGCGTTTCTTATAACTTAAAATGAAGGGAATGTAAATAAGTAACGTACCTACATTTTATAACGACGCGAGGATGTGTGTGTACACGAAAAATGTATGTTTGATTAGGGTTACGCTGAATAATGGCATGGCGGCATTATTTAAGAACAACTCTAGTGATTCATAATTGCCTTGCATCCATTTAACAGTTCTATGTCTTTAATCAAAGGATAACTCTTTCCCTGTATAGAAACATCCTGCCGTCACCATGTCATCTGATGAGGTAAAAGGATTTTTTTTTAGGTTTATACCTTTTGATGATTATAAAACTGTGAGATGGACTAGTTAAGTGGACATTTAGTGAAATATACATGGTATACCTAAATTCTACCTTACTGTCTTTCAGGACTATTCTTTAGTTTCTAATAATGGCCTGGAATCTGACTCTTCTCCGGAGGAAATCAGGCAGGAGATAGAAAATTACAAGGTGTGTGGGTGTATTTCAAGAAGAAAATATTTGTGTGCAATATGGAGTTTGCTTCCACAGTATCTGGCCCAAATCTACAACCAAGTATATGAGTCAAAGAATTTGGTAACTGAGTGTTTATGATCTGCAGTTTGCTTTGTGCTTTTTTTAAATGACCTTGTTTTCAGGAAAAACATAGGCAGCTGATCCATGACCAGGAGGAGCTTTCTAAGGCCACAGAGGCTGAGAAGCACTTCGCTGAGGAGTTTCGCCAGCGCGCCGTCAGTCGTGGGGCGATGCAGCTCGAGGAGGAGCAGGACCAAGCCAAACGTCGGCAAATTCTCCAGGTGCAGGAATTTCCGCTCAGCTACTCATACATGCTCTATAAGGGCAGCCGGACATGCAGGGAAGCAACGCGACATCTTATAAAGCCACTAGCTTCCAGGGGAGAAGTGGCATGGTGGTGCAGTGATTAGCACTGCACACCTCTGGGACCAGGGTTGATGTGAGGTTTCCTCTGGGCATCCCACAGTCCAAAACCTACTGAGGTTAGTTGGAGTGTCCAAGGTGTGAATGGTGTGTGAGTGTGCCCCATCCTGGGTCGTTCTCTGCCTTGTGCCAGTGGTTTCTGGGATAGGCTTCCCCCGCAACCCTGAATTGAGACCCCTGCACTTACAGCAGGGGTCTCAAACTCCAGTCCTGGAGGGCCGGAGTCCTGTGTAGCATAATTTTTTCCCTGTTCCATCGCAAATGATTGCGCTCAAGTGCTGTGTGGTAATTAGTTCAGTGAGTAGAATCAGGTGTGTTAAATGAGGGTAAACCCAAAAATGTGCAGGATTCCGGCCCTCCAGGACTGAAGTTTGAGACTCCTGGAAAATGGATGGATGGGAGGCGTCGGTATTGTGTTCTTAGCCACAAAATTTCTTCTTAATTCTTTGAGAAAATGTATTCCAGTGTTTCCCAACCCAGTCCTCTGGGAACACGGACAGTCCACGTTTTTGCTCCCTCCCAGCTCCCAGCCAATCAGGAATACCAAATACCTGGTACAGGTGTGCTGGGAGCTGAGAGGAAGCAAAAACATGGACTGTCCGGGGTACCCCCAGGACTGGGTTGGATAACAGTGACGTATTCAGTTTTGTAAATTCAGGCCTTGTTTACACTTGGTTTTTAAATGTGTCTCGGGCAATCGAATCACGAGTAGACTGCTGAGACGCATCGGCGTTTACGCCTGCTTCTCTCATGCATTTCCATGGTGTCCAGCTTGTGTTCAGATTTCCTTACTGCCCTGCACACAGCTATTGTGTAAACAGTAGTAACAGTGTAAACAGGGCCTTAGATGCAACCGCAAGCATGAAGAGCTAGTTAGGTAACTACAATTCTTTTCTGCGTGGTGTTTAATCAGCCAGGTCTTCCATAGACGAGCTTGATGGCATTTGTGGTGTTCCTGGGGTTTTCAGGACAGGCTACTCCTCCTGCAACAGGAGAGGTCCAGGCTGGAAAAAGAGAAACTGAATGCCAAGCAGGCACTGCATTCTTTGGAAGAGATGGCTGGCATTGTTCGGCAACAGACACAAGTATGTCCATATTGATACTCCACTGTATTGCATATATGAATGGGTAGCCAAAACGGCATCATACATTGCTATATCTATTAAAGGGCAAAATGTCTGAAGCAGAACAATATTCTTACAACTGTTGCCTCATTCCAACACCCAGCATGTAAAAATATTTTTATTATTTAGTACACCAGTGTTTCCCAATCCGGTCCCCCGGCACCCACAGTCAGTCCATGTTTTTGCTCCCTCTGAGCTCCCCGCCAGACCGTACACATTTTTGCTCCCTCCCAGCTCCCGGTATGTGCAAAAATGTGGACTATCTGTGAGTCCTCAAGGACCAGATTGGGATACACTGCAGTACACATTGTACTGTAAGACTGCTTAATAATAGCATGCTGGTCATGTGACCTGCAATGGTGTTAGTATAAAAGGGCTGTAGGTAAGTGTAGCTGGCAAGTTACACTCACTTTAAAGTGGATTTGACAATATAAAATTCACAACTTTATTTAATTTCTTATTTAATTAGGTGCCCACTACCGTACCAGAGAAGAATGTCATTTTCACTGGAGCCCTCAGTGATGAAGAGGAGTCCTGTAATTTTGACACCAAGCCCCATATTTTATACCCAATGGAGGGTGGCACAGCACTATTAACTTTTGAAGAAGAGGAAGGTCGGATTTTAAAAGAATTATGCTTCTTTTACCATTTTAAGTCTATCACACTACTGAGATTCCTTTAATCACAAATTTGAGAACTACTAATATACCTTAGAATTAAAAATATTCATTTACCATACTTATAGCTATAACTTAAATAATATCAAATAAAGCTTTTTTCTTGGGCCTACTAGAAATGCAGATTGGATAAATGACATTTAGCTGGAGTATGTAGGGATAAGATTATAAGATGAAGATCTGAACTGCATCTTAATTTCTGTCTGGACGCAAGCATATACCAAGTGTTAGACAAGGCAGGATGGAAATGTGAGGTGTGGAGTTATTCGCATGGGGTGATGAAACTTTTGCTCCATCCCGACAGTGGCACAGAAGATCATGAGTCTGAAGCACCATGAGGTCAGTTTAGGAGAGTGCTTCATCAGATTACAGGCTGAGCCTGTGTGGGTCCTGGAGCCCAGCAACATAGAGGTACAGCAGTGTTGTGTTTGCATTTCTTCATCTTTAATCCATGTTCAGTGCTCACAGAAAGTCTTGGGGCTCTTGCAGGTGTATTGGTTTCATAACAAAAGTCCATTGACAAGCATTGTTAAACATATCTGCACATATCATCTGCATAGACATTTTCTTTATTTTACTGTCATAATGTGTTTTGAAGATGGTCTTGCCATTTTGCTATTAATTGCAGTTGTAGTCACTGGCTGCCACAGGGATACTAAACACAAATGTTTGGTGTTTAATGTTATTGCAAAGATGTTATTAATTAAAAAGCATGCAGTGAGACTGCTTGTCAGTGACATTTTTAACTCAGAACAGCACTTTTAGAACTATAATTTTGAGGTAAAATTTAATAGTACTTGAATGTTTTATTTAAAAGTGCTTTAAAACTGAAAAATCTGCAATGTTTTTACTGACTAAGCGTCCTAAGAATTTCTGCAAGCACTGTATTTGATATGCATCAGTCCACACTATGTAGGTATAAGAAGAATTTTTGCTTACACTAAAAAAGTGTTTGCTTAGGATGCATCCATTCATTTGTTCTTACAAGTGTGTTTGTGGACTCGCCGCATGTTTAGATGGACACCCGCATCTGCCCCAAGCGTATTCTGGTCTCTAACCTGCCGAAGAAGCAGGAGACCAGCCGCATGCTGGACAAGCTGGACATCCACTTCTCTAAGAGTCGCAACGGAGGTGGGGAAGTGGAGGCCATCGAGTTCCTGCAAGACTCCGGCAACGTCGTCATCGCCTTCCTGCAGAATGGTGGTTGGTGCTAGCTCCGTTAGTGGGCCGTGTTCTCCCATCACGGATTACTGGAGAACGATTGATACTCTTTGCTAGAACACTTATATTTTATTCTTTAACCTAATGCCTGTCTAAAACAAGTTGATCTATGCTGAATGTTTAACATATGTTATTTAATACCTTAATATTATGCTATCATTTAAAATGTCTCTTAAAACCCATGGCAATACTTATGATCTGATCGCCCCTGTTCTCTCTTATCCTGAACATTTTTTTTCCATTTAAATTGTTTTCATTTCAAGTCTCTTTTAAATCTTTCAGCTGACCAGTACTCTTCTGTGAGTCCAACGGCTCCGTCACATTTTTCTTTTTTCAGTTGCCAAGGCTTTGACTGATCGCTGTCGTCATGACGTGGATTTCGGGACTTCGGGGAAGCACAGGGTGCATGTAAACCCTTTTATGAATGGGGAGATCACAACCTTAGAGGCAAGGAGACTTATTGATCAATAAATAGATAGATTAAATGGATGGATGGATGGATGGATGGATGAATGGTATTGTGCTGAGAATTACTTACCTATTGCTGTTGGACAACAGAAATTTCACCCCTGGTGCATCAATAATTTTCTTACCTTCAAAGATGATTGTGTAACTGTTAAAATTCCAGTGAAGGCCTCTTGAGCCCCATATCTGTCTTTGTCTGACATCCCTCTATCTTTATGTCCCTCTTCCCACACCTGCTCTGAACGCCATCAGACACGCATGTCCAAATCGGCACGCACAGTGCTGCTGACCGGCATCCCCACTGTCATGGAGCAGGAAGACCTGCAGGACCACTTGGAGATCCACTTCCAAAAGACCATCAACGGAGGTGGCGAGATTGATGCCATCACCTACAACCCCCTGGGCCAGCACAAGCTGGCCATCTTCCAGGAGGACTGCTCATGATCTACGTGTAGAAATGACCCAGTTGGGTTCCAATCATTTTACCCTGGGACTAGCAGGTACAGAAAATGGTTGGATGTATATTTTGACATTCAGTTCAATTCAATCCCACCAGTTTCCAAAAAGTTTCCCCATTTCTTTAGATTTGATTCAGTGACTGTTCCTCACACACGTCACTTTATAATGGGGGATGCTGCTATATTAAGATCTATGCATATTTAGTGCCTACAGTCCAAGCCAAGCGCTGAAGTCCTTATTTATTCACTTGTGTTTTTTTTCTGTCTCATTTCAAAAATAATTCTGTAACCCATTTTTGTCTTTGCATCCTTACAAAAACATTAGTTCACTGGTAATTTGTTCTGTTTTCCTTTTTCTGTAAGAGATATTGTTCAGAAACAATCTTTCCTATAACTGGAACACAAATGTTTATTTTTTCTAACAATGTATAATAAACCGAATAAGGGATTGCCGGTTTGTGGGCTGTTTTTGGTGAAGCTGTTTAAGGTATAACAAGTGCTTGATTGTGTTACGTTAAACTGTTAATGTGGCGCATAGGCTGATGAAAATGAATACACATTGCAATACCTTTGTTTGATTGTTTTTATTTAAGTGCTGTTTGTTGCTACCTGCATTTTGTACAGCTATCACTGCTATATTTGATGGGAACCTGAAACTGCTTTGATACACGGGAGGAATATTGACAGTAATATCCATAGTGACTACAACCGATCACAAAAATACTTGATAACACAGACTGTAAAACAGAGCAGTTTGGAATGAATTCTTCATATGAATTAATCTCTGTTGACTGGATTCTCACAGAAATGTTCATGCTTCATTTCTGCTTGAACTTCAGAGGTTTTCAGTTAAGTAAGAGGCAGGCAGAGAGCAAGGAAGGAGGATTTCCATCTTAACTTGAAACCAGGAGCTGCCACCAGGAGGTAGCCAAGAGTCAATTTTTTACCATATAGGGTCCCTTAGCTGTTAGGTGGCATCAGCTCTGCTAAGATTCTGTGCCCCCACTCACTTCCCTTCTTCTCTGCCCGCCCTGCCTCTATGCGAACAACACTCCAATATCCCAGCATCCCCCACCTTGCCAGCTTGCTCTAAAATGCAACTGGCAGCTGTGCTTAAACAAGAACCTGATGGTTTACAGTATTTTCATATTTTTACAATAGGAATAAAATAGTTCACATAAGCTGGGGATGTCTAACACGCAGCAGTGCTCAGATTCATAGATTCACAAGTCTATTCATAGGTCTTCGTAAGAGCAGCAACAGTAATGTGGCTGGTACCATGGTCCCCATAAAGGTTTGGATGGCTAGCTCAGTCTCGTGTTTCCAGCATCCCTTCCCTGACCCGCCACCTCCAGCCACCACTGCCGTTGGGAGCTCGCGTGCAGCGCAGGTGGAGGCCGGAGTCTTGCACTTCGTCGTCGGGCGAAACCAGCCGCCCGTCCTGTGTCTCCAGGCTGAAGGCCTTCTCTGATATCTGATGGAGAGCAGTGCAAGATGGAATAAGATGAAAGTCCACGCCTTCAGATCAGGCGCACCAACCAAGTGTGACGAGCGCCTACCTGCTCGCTGATCCCCGTGGCTATGTGTCCCACTTTGATTTTGCGGGTCTCCCGGATTTTCAAACAACGACCTTCAAAATCTTGGATGAAAACATCCACCCCTGCATCCATGAGACAAGGCAAGGGTGTAAAAATCCACATGCAGCAGTTATGGCAGTGCTCCTCTACAGACTGACTGCTTAAGTCCACTGCTATCTATTTATTTAGCTCTATATATCTATCTATCTTCCATAACCGCTTATCTAGTACAGGGTCACCATGGGCCTTGAGTCTGTCTCATGAAGCACAGAACACAAGATGGGGGGCATCCTACACATCACGGTCCCAGTCCATCTCCCGGCCGCAGACTCACAGTAGTAAACTACAAGCAATGAAAAGGCACCAATGTTTCTGTAGCCTGGGCACACAGATGCAAGATGTGAATCCCCAGTCCTGAAGGTGCTAGCCTGACATACTGCTATCTTTTTTTGTTGCTTGTAATATTCAGTGGTACATTTTGTATAAACCTCTCTCGAAGCTTTGATTTAAGGTTGGATAAATGCCCTCACCTTCAAAATAGCGTGGCGTTTGCAAGTTGGCAGGTCCCAGCCAGTCTTTGCTGAAGTTCATCTGTCCCTCTGACTGGCTGTTGTAAGAGAAGACTCCGGAACTGAGGTTGTCGCTGGTGCTGACCGACCACCTGACCAAGTCCTACGAGGCAGGAAAGCAGAACCATTGTTTAGCATCCGTCGTCGTGGGAAACGCGCACACTCAACTGCACAGCAAGTCGCAAGCCAGCATCCATAAACGTCTAGGTAAGTGATTTACTGCCCAATCCCAAAGGTAGAACAACACCACCACCAACCAACTGGCACCGATGAGGATGTGAACTAACTTTGTCGCTGGGATCAGTGTAGGAGGCAAAGTCACTGCTCAGACAGGACAGCATCTGCTCCTGGAGCTCGGGGGAGTACGGCTGCGATAGACTGCTCAGGTAGAAGTCTGCAGAAAGAGACAGACCACAGTGTTGAGTCCCAGAGGTGCATATATAGAGGCTGTTTTAGGAATGATCATCCAGTGTCCAAGAGCCTTCATTGTTGTACCTCGACATGCTCACCTCGCTCCAGCTTTTGCAGCTCCTGCTCAGGCGGTGTGAGGACAGTTTCAGCCTGCTTGTTCTTATGTTGTCTGGATAGCTCTGCCTGCTGAGAGATGAGAGGCCCTGGACACAAAGGCGACAACATTGCGCTGTCCTCCTCCTGTACGTTGTCATCTTCATGCACCTTCTTCCTCCTGGGGCTCTGAGGTTGTGGCACCTGCTCAGAGTGCTCTCTCGACGGGGCCATGTCTGAAGTGATTAAGCAGGCTGGGATGGACCTGGAGGCCACCCTATAGCTCTCCACGAGCTCGCTTTTCTCTGGCTCCCGGTAGTCTCCTTGGACTGGGCTGGTGAGTCCACCCACTGTGAATGATACCCAACAAACCCATAGTGGAGTTGAGTTAGGGCTACGCATCAGCAACCAGTTGAGTATTCTGTGACTGTAACTCTTTATACTCTTTAACTGGCTGTCTGAAACAAATCTTGGTCTGGATTTTTACTTTCTGGATTTGAACTATCTCTGTTGAGTAAGTCAAGTCAGAGTAAGGACCTCTCATCCACCCCTTTAACAAATTAAAGAGAAACAGAACAATCCTTGATGATAGTACTGTTGAATAGCATTGTCCAATGAGTATGACAGAATATCAGGTTCTCACCTTCTTGCAGGGCTCTCATAGCTTTCACTCGTAACTCTTTAGCGGAGGCTCTTTTGACTGGATCTTTAACAAGTCCAGCCTTGATTATATCAGCAGTTTCAGGTCTGCAGTCATGTGGGATTTCCCGTAATGGTGGCGACTCATTGGCAATCTGAGGTTGGGGAAGGCAATGGTCTCATTAGTGCAGTGTTTCCAAACCTGGTCCTTTGGGACCCCTAGGCAGTCATGACATGGTGATGGTTGCTATACCTATGAACCTGCTACTCAAGAGTAAAGGCACAGGCCATGCTGTTTGTCGGCCTGCAAGGAGCCTGCACTCACCGTGAGACACAGCGGGTGGTTGTAGTAGCGTGTCCATGGAGGGCAGCCAGTCAGCATGTGCAGCAGCATGCAGCAGCTACTCCACACGTCCGCCTTGAAGCCGAGGGCCTCCCCTTTGACCACCTCAGGTGCCATGTGGCTCTCCGTGCCCTGGAACTCCTCTCCTGCACCTGGTATCCAAAGAGTGAACAAAAACCATAAGCTTGTCTCTTTGACCCTTTTGACTTAGACTTCCAATGGCTAAAATGGCTAAAGTGCAAATGGCTACCTGCAGAGATTCTGACGTTTTTCCCATTTTTCTCCAGTCTCCGAGAGTGTCCGAAGTCACAGAGGTACGCGTCCTTCCCGTCTTCTGACAAGAGCACATTGTCCGCTGCAGATGCGAATGTTGCATGCGGCCACGTCAGTGTCATACTTTGTAGCGTGACGTGATGTTTAAGTCAGACGCCGTTGCTCTGCATTTCATGATTATGCAAGTGGATGTCTAACATTTTTGCGTCCTGATGTTTTGTGTGCAATAAAACCGGGAAAAATACACAGTTCTCCAGAACTAAGCTTAAATAACTCCAGCGTATTCCAATTTCGTTGTTTTGTAGAGCAATGCATTATGAATAGGCTATAATACATCAGCAGCTGAATTTAACTACATTATACTGAAAATCTGTGAGATTATGGTTAAAAATGTAATACATAGTAATTTTTTTTGTACTGAATATCAGGCTTATATATATGTTTGCATTTCTCTGTACGTTTATATGCTGATTTACCTTTGATATCTAGATGTACGACTCTTTTGCGATGTAGGTCCTCGATGGCCTCCATGACCTGGCAGTGGTAGTGAAGGGCTAGGTCCTCTGGGAGCCGTCCCCTCTGTTTCAGCAGCTTTCCCACAGAACCTGAGGTGGGATGAGGAGCCATAAGCTTTCTTCCTTGGCTTACAATGTTCAGTGGTGACCGGAGTAAAGCTGACGTCATCCATTACAAAAGAGCTGTTGTTCAATGCTAAGAGAAAGTAGCCGTGCGTGCTATTTTTAGCCAATTTGCTGGTTTAATGGCAATGACTCATTTGCATGGAACTCATTGTGTAGCAGCAGGCCTGGGGCCACTTTGGCAAGCTATGAGTTTTCTAGCCATCGCCTGAGATTCTGCAGTTAACAAAGGACCTGGGTTAGAGGAGTGAGATTCACCTGATTTGAGAGCCATGAACAGGACCACAAACGGACCCTCCCGGACAGCCCCGAAAAGCTTGACCACACGCTGGGAGGTCAGGGCGCTCCACGAGCCCACCTCCTCGCTTCTGAAGCAGTCCAGGGGTATCTGCAGGAAATCAGCATTAGCCTGCCTTAGTGCTAAGCCGTGGGGTGCCCAGCAGGGGCTGTGTGGGCTGATCGGAGCCAGACGTTACCTTTTTTGCGGCGCACTCGAAGCCAGTCCTCGAGTCCCGCACATGGAATACATCGCCAAAAGAGCCGTTATCAATGGGGTTCAGCACCACATAGTCTTTGTTCTCCCGGTACTCATACTCGTTGGGCTGCAGTTTCTGAATGGCAGAAAACGGAGCACAGGCTGTGTAGCGCTATATGGGTACCACCTGAGCTAAATTGGACCTACGTAGAGTAAAACAACTACAGTACCACTCAAAAGTCTGGACACACCTGCTGAAAGTCATTTGATTTTTAATAATGACCCTAAGCCCATTGCATTGTACTGTAATACCTTGTCAATGAGGAAAGAAATGGAGCACTGTGACAGATGACCTGGCCCCCCACCTAAACCCTACACAACTAGTTTATAATGAGTTTGATTTTTTTTTTTTTTGCCAAGGCAGGATTTGAACCAGCAACCTTCCAATTACAGGTACAGAACTTAACCTACTGAGCCACACTCTGCCCACACCCGCACACTGCTTCAGTCTGTTAGAGTGGAGAGCGAGAGTAAAGTAGCTGACTTGTGCCCAGAACTTGTGGAAACTCCTTCAGTACTCTTGGAGAAGCGTTCCAGGTGGCTACATCTGGAAACTGGTTGAATGAATATCAAGAGTCTGCAATGCGATCATCACAGCCAAATGGCTATTTTGAAGAGTCTAAAATTTGAGAACATTTTGAGATGTTGAGCGCTTCTCTCGGCCATGGCAGTATTTGATATTACTTCACTGCCCTGAAGCCTTTCACTATAAGGCAATAAAAACCTATAAGTAGAGACAAATGCATTAAAAGCAGGATTGTCCAGATTTTGACTGGTATCGTATCTGAAATGTTAGAAAAATATACTGCATTTTTTTACAACCAGGAAAATAATAGAGAAATATGACTTAGAAGAATTCCAAATTGAACAGACGAGTGTTGCTTGATAGCTATAGCTATAGCTATAGCTTATGAGTCGCTCACCTCCTCGGGGTGGAAGAGGAGACCCTCATTGATCTCCGTGTTGGCTGCGCTGCCCTTGCTGTCAATTTTTGCTTCCCGTTCCACCTCTCGGTAGAAGGCAGGGGCAAAGCAACTGTCCTCCTGACACACACTCCCACGAAGACCATGTAAAGCGAGGCTGTAGTTGACGGGCGATTCAGAGTCAGAGCCGCACTCATGGCTGTAGTAGGACAGGCCAGGGAAGGCGCTGTGGCTAGCAGAACCCCAAGGTTGGGTTGAGGATGAGGGAACCCAGATGAGAGCTGAGCGAGAATAGACAGGCTTGTCCGACTTCTGTCCCTCCGCCGTCTCCTGAATCCCCAAACTGTTGGTGCTGTCGTGGCATATAATGCTGGCACTCCTGTTGCAGCTGGTACACTCTGATTCTCCCTTCTGTTGGACGACATAAATTACCGGCAAGTGAAGTGTGGAGAAAAATGGCTCCAGTGTTTTTGTCTCAATCTGAATATTCATCTGTTATGCCCATTACTCTAACAGTTGAATTTGCAGATGGGCCCTGGATGACTTGCAATAGACATGAATCTTACAGTTAAATTGCATTTGAAATTGAAATCTTAGAATATTAACACCTTTCGATTAATTTGATTTACCTAGATTTCTTGTCATATGACACTGAGGCTTATAGTCGCCTGGAAATAAGTCAGTTACTTTTAGTTACTATGACTACTTAATAGTAACCACTTGGAATCGCTGTTACATTGGGTCCTATGTTAAATGGCTTTTATCAAGGCTATAATCTAATCCATATCTTGATTACCTGCAAAGAGCTGCTGCTCTCCTGCTCTGGGACGCCTGAAGGTGTCCTCTGCCTCTGCCCCTTCTTCACGTTCTCCTTCCTCCGTCGCTGTCTTTTTCGTTTCTTGGGGTGCTGCTGGACCTGAGGGCTGGGGCGTGCTGTGGCGCTCTCCTCATGGGCCACGTTGTTCTGCTCCGTCGAGTCCCTGCTAAAGACGACTTGTCAGGACTTGGCTACTCCAGAACCCCAAACACGGGATGAGAGGTGAGTGAAGAGTGGTGTTGGTTGTAGAGCAAAAAAAGAAGGAGGGAAACAGCAGTATGGAAACAGGGGTCTCAGACCTGCTGTGGAATCCGATGTAGCGGCGTTCCCAGGAGCTTGGGCTGAACTCTTGCTGTCCTTCACCTGCAGAACATCGATACATTGAGTAATTTTGTTACTCAATCATAGAAAACCCATGTCAGATAGGGAGCCACTTCTCTCCTTTTCCATTATGTTCCACTTACATTCTGCCTGAGCGATGAAGAGGGATGATTTCTCCTGGATCTGCTGGCCGTCGCTTATGTGATTGGCAGTGCCATGCATCAACACTTTAGACAGCAACGGGAAAATCTTGGTGCACAGCTGGTTAGCCTCACACCTCTTCTCCTCACTGCCTGTCACCTGCTTCAGGCCGGAGCACACCGCAAACAGGTCGCTGTGCTCCTTCTGACCCCCAATGAAAGGCGTAGTTGAGTTGAGGATCCTGTTCCGCACAGCCATTCCTACTCCCTGTGCCCTGGGCGTGGAGAGAGGAATACCTTAGTGAAACTACAGCTGTCAGCAATTCGTGGGTTCCTCAGCGAGGCTCCAATTCCCTTGGATGTGACCATCATTATAATTCACACTGCTGACTAATTTTGATAGCTGCATGACTAATAATGCTTTTTGTCAACGACAAAAAGAGCCGTAACTCTATATCGCCAAGCCAGAGCGTGGCTAATAGGGTAATGTGTTGGGTATCATTTTCGCATCAGGAAATCAACACCAACTTTGACAGTTGAACACCCATAAGTGTACATCTGCCCCACGAAAAAGGAAGAAACTCATTCGCAGGCAAATCTGACCAGACACCTGCCATTTCAAGGACAAAGCAGAACTTGTGTTCACAGGAGGCTTCATGGTGATGCTAGCAGTAACCGAAAAAAAAAAAAACTCAAGGATTGAATGTGGGACAACACACCTGCTTGACGATGTGTGCTGGTTGTTATCAATTGAGCTTTTATGTCCTTCGAGCCTTGTTTATACATTTCAGTAAGAAGCACTTAACCACAACGGGCAGACATTTGACACCGAAGAGCACAATCAGAGTATCTGGCATCGTAACCTCACATGGGAGACAGGCAGATTGTTCTCTAATAACACGTAACAGCAGAAACAGGAAGTTGCAGAAGGCAAGCTCTGCTGTAATGAAGAAGCATGGATAGTATATGAGGACCTGTTTCTCAAAGTCACCTGTCAGAGTCAGGGGCTAGCGCCGAGCACTTCTGCAAGTTTGGCGCCCATATTATTTATAACAAGCGTTTTGTGCTGTTGCTTCTGTTGTAGAGAAGGATAGTCATATTCAGACTAGCTACGAGTCTGAGGAGTGCACATCCTGCGTAAGAGAGACGCTCGGTAGCAGAAGGTAGGAAATTAGCAAAAAAGAAATAGAAAGTCTATTTAAACATCTTTAAAGTAAGAAAAAATATACGAACCTTGCAGAGAAAAGTGGTGCGAGAAAGGGAAAAGTGCAAACATGACTCGAACCAGCGAAATCAAAAACGAGGGCTGCATGCAGTTAGAGTACAGAAATGACTGTCCACCATTCGTAGGTAACCAGCGCATCCACACCCAGGCTCTCCACCTAGCTTTAGACAGCAGATAGTCAAAATAAGAATAGCTGCACCCAAACTGCACATCGGCAACTGAAGTGTGAGCCGCTGCGGCCAAAGTGGCAGCAAGACGGAGCAAGGCGCCCCCCTCGAGGACGATGCCATGTGATGGAAAAAGCCCTGTGGTTGTCGACCCCACGACGCTTCAGAGCCGACAGAGAAAGTCCAAAACAAATGTGCTCTGCCACATTGTAGATACACATACATGCCTTAACTTGGTCTGTTTCCTTGGGGTACCAAAACAAAGACAGTCATTGAAATGCATAAGAAAGGCGCGCTCCCTCAGTTAAAGGGTGCAGCTTGCATTGTCACGCAGATTTCCAGGAGAAGAAACAGCTAAACTTAACAGACCCGTCTCTTCCCTCTATTCTCGTGCACAGCTTCCTGCTTCCTACTGCATCAACTGCAAGTCAGCTCTCTTCTCCTTCACAAAAACGATACTCCCGGCATTAGGATTGCATACCTACTTTGATAGAAACATCTCCAGGACCGTTGCTCCTGCTTCCTCAGTTGATAGTTCCCTCTTCCGCCCACCTCACTCCCTCCTCATTTGTGTGTCTCCTGATCCAGCTGGCACTCGGCCAGCTAGGCTGAGCATGAGCAAGCCTTCTCATTGGCTGGTGGTGATTTACAGGAAGGCTGCCTCCACTTCCCCGCAACCCCTCCCTCCCGGCATCAGGGCTGGCTGAGGCAAGCTTTAACCTAGTGCTCCTTCCTTATGTACATATCAGTGAACACTGTAGCTTTTACAGA
Source organism: Petrocephalus sullivani (assembly GCA_026780845.1). NCBI lineage: Eukaryota > Metazoa > Chordata > Actinopteri > Osteoglossiformes > Mormyridae > Petrocephalus > Petrocephalus sullivani. The sequence goes on from JAODKM010000043.1 coordinate 12,383,295, forward strand.
CAGCCAGAATAGCCAGTAAATACATGGGCTATACTAACTTTAACAGTGCACAATGTCAAACAAAATATCTTTCAAACCTACCAGCTTCCCCAAGGTACAAATAAAACTAATGTACCTCCAATGGTCCAGAAATGTTCCTCAGAGTCCGTACAATCGGCAGACACTTGAGGGTACAGCCCCAGTGACAAGCAAAGGTACAAATTAGTACCCTTTCTTCAGACTCCCAGCCTGACAGGACCCAAAGCATCTCCTAGCATTTCACTTTGGTTTCAACGTCAACTAAACAACCAGGACCTACAATACATCAGAAAGCTGCATGTAAAGTCTTTAAGCATCAGTATTTAAAACACATTCTAGCCCCACTACATGAAGTATGATTCCTATACTTATCTGCAGCTGTTGGCGCCTGATAGTGTTTTACGCGACAAATAAAAACATGTCTTCCGTAAGCCTGCACAGCTGCAGCGAGCAGCATGGTAAGCATGCAGACGAATGTGGTTTGGAGCCTAGGTCTTCACCTCAAGTGACCCATGGCAATTAAACGTGTCGTGCAAATGCAGAATACGTAATGTAATTCAGCAATCAAAAAAGCAATCCAAAAATTCAGACTCGACTCTGAATATGTGATATTTGATGAAGCACTTCAATGCATTTATTGTCATACAATAAAAATGTAATCCTTGCCTAAAATTTTGCTATATTAGTAATGCATTTACCTGCAGCCAAAGAAGCTAATCAAAGGTCTAAAGCTAATCGAAACAAAATAACTCATGAGACGAACTGACACGTAATCTCATAGGTGGGTATGTAGCGGTGGCTATACATGGGGTCTTAGAAAAACAGAAAGAACAGAAAAAAAATCTGCTGAGAAAGTTTTGTAGAGAAATGCATGAGATTCTTGAAGAAGAGTCAGTGTCTGGGTCCTACGAAACGGCTTCTTGGAAAAAGCCTCCAGTGAAAGGAATATGGACACATAGTGACTCATCCCAGCCTCAGAGCTCTGACTCATCCGTCCCCAGTAAGCCTTTCTACATTCTTCTAGGCCGGAAAAATGACTTCCCACTTCAGCATTCATACAGGCCCGGGTCGTTTTAGACCCCACACACATGCCTATTCACTGGGAGGCTTCAAACCATCAGCGGACAAACGTACTACAAGCTTCTCCCTGCCAACATCTGAATGCCTGGACTAATGATTGACTCTCTGTGTCCAGTGGAGCTTAGTTATGCATGAATCCATATTCAGCATCTCAAGGATTGTTTCTACATGCCTTCTGCGTCTACATTTAGGTAAAACCATCATGATGTTTGCTTAAAATATCTATCTAATCTATCTTAATGAGCATTAATAGCATCTTCTGCTGGTTGAATAAATAAATATAGCTCTGAGAAAAATGTTTGTGTTTGAATTATCTGGATATCTGCTAAACTCTGATCTCATCTTCATCCAATTCAAAATAATGGACAGTGCTATTTATCAAACAACAGAAACAACATGTTGCATTACCATGCCATTACTGAATAAATGGTATAAATCAAACCTCTAGGATAATCCTCTTGTAGAGGGTAACTGAACAAACATTTTGGTTTACCTGCCCTTCTCAGCTTAATTAAAAATCAAGAGATCAGACAAGGTTCCTGGAGCTACTGAATCTCAAAAAAACTGGAAAGGGTTTTTAAAGACTTCACTCTCCATTGGTCCACAGTCAGACAGGTTACAAATGGAAGAAATTCAACACCAGTGCTTTTTTTCCTAGTAGTGGGTATCTGACAAAGATCAGTGCAATGGCAGGCTGTAGAATCATCAAAGAAGTGACAAAGAACCCTAAGACAACAGCTAAGAATCTCTTGCACTTGATAACATCTGTGTTTGTGAGTACCGTGATCATGGGAGGTTACCAAAGCGGAAACCACAGCTCTACCCATCTTAAGCTTGATAAAGATGGCCTGAATGTTCCAGAGAAGTACTAAAACAATATGGTGTGGCGAGGTAAAAATTCATTACATATTTTTGGTAAATATACAGTGTTATCTTTGGCAAAGATGTCAACTTCAGGTCCATAAAGTAAAAATCCAGACCAGGATTTTGTTTCAACCAATCAGTTGAGCATAAAGAGTCACAGCCACAGCTGCTCAACTAGTTGGTTGAAACAAAATCCTGGTCTGGATTTTTACTTGATGGACCTAAAATTGACACCTCTGATCTTTGGTGAAAACTATACACTGCATACCAACACCAAAGCCTGATCTCAAGCATGGTGTGTGGCTGCTATGCTACCATGAGGGAACGATGAATTCCATGCTGTACTTGGAAATATTACAGCTTAATATCAGGACATCTGTCTGTGACCTAGAAGTTAAAAGAAGTGGGATCATGCAACATGACAATGATTTAGAACAGTGTTTCCCAATCAGGTCCTTGGAGACCCGCAGACAGTCCACGTTTTTGCTGCGAGGGGGCAAAAACATGAATCACCTGTTGGCCCCCAAGGACCAGGTTGGGAGAAACTGATCTAGCAGAAATAAAATGTCTGAGAGAGACATTCTTAGAGCACCCAAAACCGAGTTCTGCCTGCAAACCAATTGCAATACAATGTGCTAAAATGCCCTCTAACTGGTGTGCAGCTCTGATCTGCAGCTGCAGTAAACATCCGGTTGAGGTTACTGGCAAAAACAAGATATCATATAAGTGTTCACAAACTTTTTTTCAATACTTTTTTTCTTTACCTTGATTACAAAAACAATTTGTCTAAAAAAGTCATGTCAAGATAAAATGTATGTGTGTTGATTACTAGATAAGACTAGTATCTATTATAATCTATTATCATGACTAGGAAGAAAACATTTTAGCAGTCATTCAGGTTTAAATCCAGATTATTCCGACAGCATTGCAAACTTTTCCGCATATCTATATGAACCGTCTACTTATATAGAAAATGTACATTTAATTAACATCCCAATCAAACACTTTGACACCATATGATCGCGCATAAGCATGGTTATGCCGGACATGTACAGGATTTCTCAATATCCCTTAAACTAACAATCTATTTGGGTGATACACCTGATACACAAGGCTTATTTATAATGTAACCAGCCGGGTTATTTACAAAACTAAGCCCACATTGACAGCTACTGTAACTGCTTTTTTCTAACTACTGCTTAAAGATCCAAACAGCGCCGTGCTCGTACATCTTAATCTCCGGCTTCCGCTTATAATAGGCGCCATTTTACAGAGTCCCTGTATCGCGTAAAGTAATTAAAATCTTCATCACGTGTTTTATAATACACTCGATTTTAAAAGCTGCCCGGTCAAAACCAAGTGCACTTACCGTAGTCCAGAGTCCTTTTGAGATCGGTCTGGATGAACTTTCTTGAGGGTACACCGGATTACATCACCGCGGACGAATAGAATGGCATAATGACACGGGGGAAAGGAAAGCGAAAATACATCTGAGGCCGCCCGTTCATTGCAGGAAAAAAATCGGGGTTAGCTCATACACAGGGCCGTACTGATATAGCGAAAGGCTTCTTTTCGGATGATATCAGAATAAAATTAATTCTGGCAAAAATACCACAGCCTGCTGAGAACTTATAAAACACGTGGGAAAACTACCTCATACTTTTAAGACTCAGTTTGCCTTCAATGCCAATGCAAGCGCATTTCGAATAAAAAAGGTATAAACAAAGGGAATATGAAGCTTGGTAATACCTGAAACATCGTTATAACTGGCTTTAGAATAAAACAATCAAATGTGTTTTAAAAGCCCACCAGAAATTATTAAATGCACAGTTCATAACTGCAATGTACATATATTTGTGAATACATATATTCCCAAATGAGTTATACCCTATAAAATACATGGAATAAATACTTTCCCAGCGTTAGTGTTTATGAAAAGCATATGTCAAACGACAGCTTTAAGAGAGATATATAATGGCATAATTAAGGAGGTTTTTAGAAAATGTATCTTATTTTTTTTTCTTAGGACGCTATAGGAAGTTATACTCCCAAGCTAACAGAAACTTAACTTCCTTCACTGCAGGGTCTCCACAATATTACAATTCCAGAAAACTCTGCTTGCATCCTCTTCCGGCGCAGCAATCAATCGATTTGTTCACTTGTTTTCAAACCAATGAAGAAAATGATCTAAAGATCAGAATATGAAACTTGCCTAATATGTACAGTTTTACCAGTTATGGACTAAATGAAAACGTTTTTTTGACCACTGGGGGGCACTGAGACCTATAAGAAGGACGAAGCTACGCGTTAAACGGACCGAAAAGGCAAACGACGTACTTTGTAGTGAGCACTTATATTACACATGCGCTAACAGCATGTACCAGTCGTATACGTCAAATCCAGTTTCCTAGTCTACGTGCGAATATTTAAAAATTATGCATTTGCCCTTCTTTACTGGTAGCAGTTTCCGTTTAATTAAATACAGTTCATACAATGTTGTTAGGAAAAGTCTGGCATACTATAACGAAGAAATACACCTGAAATTAAGGGCAAGTAATGTGAGACTGCACTCGTAGTGACATAAGTAATTTCAAAGGCATAGCAATTTTTTTTGGAATGCTATCAGTACAGGGAGATGTTGACCTTAAATACTGGAAGTAAGGATTCAATATTCATAACAAATTATTCACGGCAATCGTTAAATGTCACTGCATGGAGAGTGCCCAGGGCAGTCAGTCAAAAATCTACTGGCAGATGACTAATCACAATAAAGTAAATATTTTAACTATCTATTGGATTTTCAAACCAAATAATGCACACTTGTGGGCAGTTTTATGGGCAGTTGGCTGACTTACAATGGACAATAAGGAACGATAGAGGCTGTACTGATTCAATCTTGAGTCCTGAACCAGTTGTGGAGAATTCAGAAAGTATGCCGAGCTTAACCGAACAGATAATTGGTGGCGGCACCAATCAATTAAACGCCCCCTGAGCTTCTATTGGACAACGCCCGTAAGACGTCCCTTCGGTGGGCGTTCCCGGGGCATTATGGATAGGCCAGGCACTGAGTGAACGCAAAGGAGTTGCGGTAGGAAAAAAAAATGGCTGACAGATTCTCTCGTTTCAACGAGGACCGCAGTTACCAGGTAAAACACTTCACAGTTTGCAAATGGGCTCTGCGGGCGGCATACGAAGGCATTATGCCTCGCTGCGAAGTTTTAAACGTCAAATGAGGATTGTATATCCGCGTTAAAAACGCGCTCCCGTGCGCTGCGGCGTTAGCAGCGGGGTAGTTTCGCCGCTAAAAGCTACAGCCTGGCGTTAATTTGCAGCCGAAGGTCACGCATCGGGAGCCGAAGCCCCTGAAATGTACGAGCGAGTCTCCCTGTGCGTGCAGCTCGCTGTCCGAGACCGGCGTGTGGGGCGACCGGTCTAACCGTGCTACGGTGGCGCTGGGAATATTTGGGGTGTGCAGTTGTTGTTTTTCCCCCTTTGTGGGTGATACTAAAGGGCCGGTGCGTTGCTGGATCGTTTGGCGTGTAGATGGTCCTCTCTCCTCGGGGGAATACGGAGAGGCTTTGGAGAAGAGGTCCGCAGCATGCAGTCAAACAATGGCTGTATGGGGGAGACCGTGAACAAGCCCATGGGTGGTCTTGGTGCCCTGTGTGTGTGTGTGTGTGTGTGTGTGTTTGTAGTCTACACATATATTTGATTAGGGCATTTCTTTAAACAAAAGTGTGTTTTTGGCTGCTTAGCTGTTTTTCTTGGAATAACACAATGTCCTGGGGAATCCTGCTTTAATTGCCATCTCTTTCGATGTTTTGGACCCGCCGAGCTGCTGTGGGAAGATCCGTATTTCGTCATTTGCGTCCCAGCCTGATATGCCAGTCAGTCGAGCTGCTTGCATAGCCGGCTGGTCTAGGTGCTTCATTCAGGTGTAGTTGGAACACTTCTTGGCAGCAAAATTTCACTTTTTGTGTGAAATTACAGTTTGAGAATGTTTGTATAAAAAAACAAAACACATGGACATAAAATATAATTGGTGAAATCACGCATAGGAATGTTTCTGCTGTTTCTGTGGATTGCTCCATTGGGAGAGATTTTTTTTGTTTTGAAAAATATGCTCACATAATGTTTATGTTTGGGGGAAAATGGTCATGGTTGACAGTTGTCCTTTTGCTTGTTGCCATTAGATGCTCCGCCTCTCTTCTTGTGTGTTTGTGATGGACTTCCTGTGTAGTTTGCCCTGATTGGTCGGTTGGTGTTTTCAGACAGGAACATGTGCTTGGGTTGGGACACATGAGAATGCTCTACCTCAAAATGAACGGCGCGCTTTGTCCCAGAAGGAATAATAATGATAAGAACTACCGTTTTTTAGTTTAGAATAGGTTTGTTCATGTACACAATGGATTGTTTGTGAGAAGACCTAGTATTTAAACAATTCATGAGTCTGGCATTTGAAATATTTTTGTTATTCATATTCAGAGTATTTTAGCTCCAAGGGCAAATTTTTGTGTTGCAATAGCAGTTGACATAAATGACAGAAAAAAATTGACACATATATGTAGAAGTATGCAAGAACTACCATTCTAGGTTAAAAAAGCATTACAACTGAGAGATGCCTTTTAATGTGCAAAATATATGTAAATGTGCATTGCCTCAGAGGAGGAGCAGCAGAGAAGAAACATTTTACATGGTTATTGCCATGGGCTGGAATGACCTTCTGTTACGATCCGTATTGCAGCGTAAGTGAAGGAGACTGAGAATGCTCTGTTGAGCTACCAGTAGGTTGTGTAGGGGGTGTGTAGTCTTATCCATGATGTTGAGCAACTTGTGCGACATCCTTCTCTCCTCAACCAACTCTAGGGACTCCCGAACAGTCCGCAGCACAGAGCCAGCCTTCTTCATCAGTGTATTCAGTTTCTTAAGACTTGTCAGCTCTGATTAAACTGTCCCAACAGTTGGCTTGTAAATAAAATTGCACTTGCCACCACAGACTGGTAGTGGTAGAAGATATGCAACATCTTGCTGCACACACTGAAGGAACTACACTTCCCCGCCAAGAAGTTATGGCCTTGTGTGTCGCCACTGGCCAATGTTATCTGCCACCAGTTTGAAGTTTTTAAATAAAATTTGTAACTCCATTGAATCAACAAGGCTTTGTTGTCTTTGGTTATATAATGCATTGCCTTCAGATGTTTCTAAAAAAAACAAATGTCTGGCACTCGCATGACTGCAGCTGTCATTCCAGCCTGCTGCTTAGTCCAGCTGGGAGCTGCGAGGGTCAGACTGTTTTAGCTGGGTCATATTTAGTCCTCTTCACTGAGTCAAGCCACTCGCTCCACTGCAGGTGATGCGACTGCTTACTTTGACTAAGAAGTCTAATCCACTTGAATGGAAGAGTTTAACTGGTGCCATTGTTTTTGTTGAGTGTTTTTATTCAATATAGTTGACTTAATCCTTTTTAGAATAGAATAGAATAGAATAGAATAGAATTCAACTTTATTGTCATTGCACATGTCACAGGTACAAGGCAGCGAAATGCAGTTTG
>JAODKM010000043.1:12399354-12410214 GCA_026780845.1 Petrocephalus sullivani
CACCGGTACCAGACAGTGGAAAACCAACACAAAGAAAGTACCGAAAGTACGGTACTCGCTGCGGTGGAAAAACCCCCTTACTTGCCACTGTTTGTCTTGAGAAGCCTGCGCAGTGTCTAGTCTTGTCCATTTTCATCGACACAATCAGATCTCAGGAACACCTACTCCCCAGAGTCAACCCTCACAGAAGTTCAGTGTTAACTGTAGAGTTTGCTTTACCAGGACATTGGGGAACCTAAACCGTGATGCCTGGTCCTCTTAACCGCACCCTGCATACTGGGAGATTTCCTGCCGCGTTGCATCTAGGGCAGAGTTTCCCAACCCAATCCTTGGGCACCTCCCTCCTAAATCCCTGCCAGACAGTCCTGGTAGAGAGCTGGTTGGGAACGAAAACATGGACTTTCTGAGGGTCCCCGAGGGCCAGGTTGGCACTAGGGACTGGGAAGCCCAGTCTTCTAATGTTTTATTATGATTTTGTTGGACTGCCTACAGAAAAGGGTCATCTAACAATAACCTATAGTTTGTTCCTTTGGGTTAATCTCATCCCGTGCTGCTCTGATGTCATTCCAGTACCAATCCCTCTCAGTGTGTACCCCTACATTGTTTCCTGTGCTGCCTGTGCACAGCTCCCTTCAGGTCTGTTTAACTGGCCTGGTATATGCCTGGTATATAATGTTCATTTTAGTGTATGGTCATGAGCAATAAAGTATTCTTTAATTCAGCAAGTTGAGTACATACACTGTTACCATGGTTACAAAGTGGCTTTTCAAACCTCCATCAAAAAGGTATTTTGAAAGTGCTCTCTGGGAACCTCTTTAAAAGTATAATACCAGGTAAAGAGTGCACGGCACATTTTTAAGGTTGGATGTCCATAATGGACAACTGTCTATTTGCCAAGTTCTTGTATTGGACATTATTGTGAGGGCTGGAGCTTTTTCTGGGTACCAAAGGCACAGGACAGGGGATGTCAGCCAATAGCAGGGCACATGCATGTACACGCACACAGGCACACGCATGTATATGATGATTAATATGGAGTTTCTGTTCACCCTGATGTCTTTGCAGTGTGGGAGTACACCCAAGTAGCCAGAGGAAAAACTGGCAACATGGATAATGTGCAAACACCACACACTAAGAGAATAGGTTGGATTTGAACCCGCAATCGTGGAGGTGGAGGCAAGTGCTATTTACTGATGAACCATGTGAATGAGGGTGCTGTCTCTCTGCTCATGTTCGACTTCCTCCCAGACTTGGTCGAGGTTGTCTTGTGACACATCGTATAGCATGGCTGTAATGTTTGCATATGTCTATTGATATTGCATGTGTTCGTTAGCCATAAAACTGTACCATGCATGGGTTTAGATTGAAAATTTGGATGATGTAACATTTATGGATGTGTCAGATGCATACATATATGAATTTCTCCTATCCACTGTGAAAATGGATTCTGAATAACAGGAGAGCCTTCAGCTCTAGACTTGGTGCTATAGATGTGTTAACTGCATCATCTAGATCGAAACGATGCAAGATGGGCCTTTCAGTCCCCATACTATGGCAACAGGGATTACATCACAGGATCAGCAGATGTTTTCAATGTGTGTTTTTTTTTTTTTTACCCAAACTTTTCAAGGTCTTGCAGTTCTTGAGGCGGTAGCTCGGTTGATATTGAAGTCAAAACTGATTAATTTTTTGGTTTCTGTTAGGAATAGCGGTTCACGATTTATTCCGTGGTTGATTTTACCCAGTTCCGGAGCTTATATGGCTAATGTGATACTATTATTTTTCCCCAGTGCCCTGAATTGATTGGCTGTACAATAGGATATTCTCAGGATGTCTCAAGTGTTTGGGAATGAATTCCAACAAAATGGCCTCCCCTGAACCTTGTTTTAGTGGCATTGCCAATCAAGTTGCAGAACCATGTCCTTATGGTATTATCCACATAGCTGGTTATAACGCCTCTCTTTCATTAATGCAGCAGGTATCAGCACGACTAAAACTCCACAATACAGGCTGTGAGGATAGGGAAGTGCAATAAGGTACTGTAATGGAGGTGGCGGGCGTAGAGAGAGCAGTCAGTCAGGCTGTCACGGCTGAGCTGGATAAATACACCCCGAGGTGAGAACAGCATTCCCTAATTGGGGCTCTCTGTGCACCTGCCTTTGGCCCAAATTGAAGCCTAGTCTGCTACCTGCTAGCTGGCCTGCCAACCAGAATACTGCTTAGTACTTAGTTTGACCCCCACTGTCCTAACCTCGGATTTGTGAGAGCTGCCTGTGAGGCTCGTCACTTTTGCCTGTGTTCACCTGTCACCATCTCGCAGCATCTGTGCCGCACTGTGCTCTCCATTTCATCGCTTACTAATAAGTCTGCTTGTGGTTTTCTGTTGCTTTCCCTCTTTCTGTGGATTGTCTGCTCTTGTGGATGTCCTCCCACTTGTTTTATTTATCATAAAATCTGCATGCAGATTTGTAGATGAGGGGGCAGTGTGTAGCTGAGTGGGTTAAGCGTCTGTATCTGTGCGCGGAAGGTCGTTTCAAAGTTGGTTCAAGCCTCTGCAAGTCTGTGAGCCCTTGAGAAAGGCCCTAGCTCCCTGGGTGCCCTTCCCTGCCAGGCTGGCTCTCATGGTGAAAAGGGAATTTCCCCATGGGGATCAACAGAAAGTATATTATTTATTATTTATAAGATGAGGCTCTGGATCATTCTTGCCTCTGATGGCTAATGCAGCCATAGCATATGATAACCTGTCCACTGTTTCCCTCCTGCCTCCACACACTGAGGCTCTGTGCTAATGCAGTAGTAGCCTCTCCCTTCCTTAGCTGGCGGCCTTTGTTATATACGGAACCTGGTGTCATGTGTAAGTGTGTAGTTTCATTTTCGTTTTCTTTTGAGACGCAAGATTGCTATTGCACTGCACTATATATTGGTTTCTACATGTGTGTGTGCATTTTCTTCATATAAGTGTTGCAGTTTGTGGTGTGTCCTATTTAAGACTACTTGGCTTCTTATTTGCGATTATACCTTCCAGTTTGTGACCTCATTCTTCACATCAAACATTGCAGTGTAGTCCCAACCCAAAACAACAGTGCTCAGACTGAGGATAATTGGAGCAGTTTGAAGTGAATAGGGCCCATTAGAAGCCAGGTGATTAGAGGCTTTTTTGGGTGAAACCCCTTCCTCCCAGAAATACCTGGCCCCTCCCAGACATCCCTTCACACTCTTTCTCAGCACACTTTTATGTACCGAGGGGTCTGATGCAACACTTGGATGCTCCGTTTTCTCCTCCAGCCATTCTCTCTGCCCACTCCCAACACCCGTGTCTCTTCATTGCCAGTTATTTTTGGAATATTTTCTGTTCCGTTTCCCAGGATAATATTGGGCACAGGCTGCTTCAGAAGCATGGCTGGAAGCTTGGACAGGGGCTGGGCAAAGCTATGCAGGGTAAGTAGCCCCCCCCCCCCCCCCCCACTCACCTGCACCCCTCTGTGCTCCCTGTGTCTGGCTGCTGTGAAGGCTGTGTGCCAGCGTGCCTGTGTCCTCTGCCTCTTTCCAGGGCTCGTCTCTGTTGTAGGGGAGGCCCCCCATCACTTGGGCCTGGCTGGGATTTAGGGAGGGAAAACCCCACCCCCACTCTCAAGATGCCTAGATGTCAAGGCATAATCAAGTTGAACAAAAACGTGTCTAAAAGATATGGTCTAGGCAAACAAAGGGGTCCCTCGCAAATTGTGGAACTCCAGTTTGTATGGCAATGATGCTGCCTTCCCCTTGGGGCAACGTACAGTTCTGTTCTCTGAAGGGAAAAGGGGATTTTGTCCCCCAAACACACACTCACACTCTCGCTATTTAGAGAATGGATCCAGTAACAGATGGTTTTCCTGGCTTTTTTTTTTTTTTATGAATTGTCCCGCTCTCTTCAAAGCAGCGACATGGATGCACTGCTCTTGGCACACAGCACGCGTGTGGCCATGGACATCAGCTTTTAAGATGAACCTTCTTTGTCTTTAATGCATGATCTGGGATGTTGGAGTAGTCTGGCATGCATGGGGAGGGGGGTTGGTGGGAGTTTGATTAGGTACTCGTCGCAGTTTGACAATCACGCCTAAGCTTATAAAAAAAAAAAAAGGTAAGTGGCACACCTCACCGTGGTGTGTGGGGTAGGTGGCTGCTATGTGAGGCAAATGTCTCCTAGTGTCAGCGTGCCATCCTATTTCAAGGCCAGTTTATCTTTTTTGCAGTCTCCGGCAGCATGAGGCCAGGTTAATCCCCCCCCCCCCCATTACGTCCATCCACCATTGGTGCCGTCCCCCCCTCTGTAACACGGCAGTAACACCTCCCAGTTGTGATGTCAGCAGGGACAGCTTTCCCGGGGGACTGCAAACTATGGTGACGGCATTGAACCCCCTTCCTCCCCCCATTTTGTCTCTTACTACATGCCTACTATAATAGTGGTCTCACTGAAGCTGAAAGCATCTATTCCCGCTATCTACTCCTATTATCTTTTTAACGCATGCAGAGTATTTCACCTGCCTTCTGCCCATTAAACATAACCAGTGTGTTAGCAGATGCGAATGCCACTTGGTTTTCCAACACGAGAGCAAGGAGCAGTTCATTTTTAGGTAAACTTTCCAATTAGTTTCCTTTATGTACGGCCTTTACAAACTGGCAATTAATATGTACTTTGATGCATCTTTTAAAACTCATCTTGAGTGGTTTTTCCGTACAACAGTAGATTTTTTTTTTTTTGTTTTGTTTTTCTGATACCAAAATGTACTATTACTACTTTATTTTTGGTTTATCCCAGGTTGTGTATGCTGGGTTCGTTGGTAGCCATGGCAACGCTAGCTTGTAAGTACCATAGCAGCTTGTATAAACTGTAAGTATCTTGTAGATGTTAAGGTCATAGTGTTTAATTAAATGAGGCAATTGGTTACTAAAAGGGAAAGTTTATGACACTGATGTATATTTATTTATTTATTCATTTACATCTAGATTTGACAACAGAAGATGTTATTGTAATAAACAGGTGATGGGTTGGTATGTGCTCTGCAGCCGCTCTGAGTCGGTGGGGTTGTGTGACCTGCATGCAGGTTCCATTTCATCAGTAACGGTAGCTGAATTTAAGTCCCTTTTGTCAGAAGAGCAGGCCCGTTTGCTGCTCCACGGTGGAACATCACACCTTCAGCACCTCGCAGTCACAGCGCCGCTAGCCAAAGCTGCCAATTCACACCAACGATCAAGACTGTAGAGCCCTGCGTTTGGGGAAATGAACAGATTTAGCGCCCAGATAATCGAAGACCTCTGTGTGACCACAGACCAATGACAACAGTCAGGGTGTTTTTAAATGTCTGTGAAGCACTTTGTGTGCTTAAAACGGTGCCATATAAATTAAAGACTGATTGATTGTAGAATTACCTGACTCTTCACTCCTTTTGTCACGTTATGGCCTGTTGGCCCATGCTTATCTCCCGGGCCCTTGCTTGTGAATTTTACTTCCCCTCCTGTGCTCGTGATCTGCCGGCTAATACTTCTAGTTGGCAGGTTCAGTTTCCTCTTTGTTTTTTTCCTGCATTCAATTAATTAAAATGCATTATTTTCTTCCATCTGGGCTGGCTTAAGTTAAGTTGTTTTCGCTCTGTTGGAGCTCTGGCAGGAAAATGGCACTGTTCTAACAGACCCATATGAGAGAGACCCTGGAACAGCAGTAGCCATGTGTGGATCAGTGGTCATCTGTGTTCCCCCTGTCAGTACTTACTGTTCATTCTCAGCTTAAGCTCCGGCCGTGACGCACGCCCACCACTGCCACTTTGCTTGTTTTTTTTCCCAGTAATAAGCCATCTCTTAAGCCTCAGTGGGTTCCCAGTTACCCAGTGGCTCGCCGGGTAGCATTGCTTCACACATTCTGGACTCGGGGTACAAATCCCACTTCTGCTCTGTCTGTGTGGAGCTTGTTTTCACCATCTCACTTGCTTGCAGTCCAAAGACCATCTCACTTGCTTGCAGTCCAAAGACCATCTCACTTGCTTGCAGTCCGTCTCACTTGCTTGCAGTCCAAAGACATGCATTTAGAGAAATTGGGGTCTCTAAATTGCCCATGATATTAGATCGTGTATGTGTGGGTGTGTGTGTGTCCATGTATGCGCCCTTTTATGGACTGCGTTTGCTGTCAGTGCTTGCTGTACTAAGCAAATGAGCCGTCAGGCATTCATCTCGCCGAAGGGAGGAACTTTTAAAGGGGTCCTGGCTCTGTGCCGCTGCCTGTTTTTGGTCTGTTTGTGTGTGTGTGTGTTTACCCCCTACTGCCCACCCCTCAGATCTAGCCTGTTTCTCCATAAAGCTTTTATCGCCCTTTTATATACAGAAGAGTTTCTCTGGTCCCTCCTCCTTCGAAACCCACGTTAGATGCTCTGTTAATCCCTCCAGATCAGTTTCTTTCTGATCTCTTGGGACCAGAGGAAATGACGTCATGTTTCCTACTTCCTGATCAGGTCTCCGACTGAAAGTCAGACTTTAACCGCAGTAAACCTCACCTCTTTTGAATTAGCCCAATGGCTTTGTTTCATTTTCTTCATTGCAGTTTTGTGATGTATGTATATTTTTAATGAGGACTAGGGGAGATCTGGTGCCGCTTAAAGGCCTGAAGTCAAAGCTGTAGAAATGCTCTTCTGGGTCTGTATCTCGTCTCCATGGTTTGACATTGCCACCTGCTGGAAAGGAGAGGATATTTTTTTAGATGTACGGTACAAAGCAGGCAATATAAAGCTACACTGATTAGCCCCTTTTTTTGCACAGGCTCATTAAAAAAAAAAAAAAAACATCCAGTCAGCAGCAGTTCTGTGGGTGAAAACATCTTGCTAAAGAGAGGGGTCAGAGGAACATAAGAGGCTATGAAATATACACACTAATATAATAGCTCAGCGTAACCGTGGACATGCTGGAGGCAGACCCAGGGCCCGGTCAGTATAGGCATGTACATTTACTTAAGTGGCAGCTCTTAATTTTGTGCAAACTTGTGCAAAACCAGCCAATCATCCTACTTTTTCGCCTTTTAATTTCCTTCTCCCTTCCGCTCATCTTACCTCTTGAAACGCACTTTAATACTTGTACTGCATAAACGTACCATACTTCTATTGCGTTTGTGGCTGAATCAGTTTGGCGACATTTTATGGCCGTCGTCTTGCTTCCTTTGACATCAGTTATGACTCGTGTTGCATATGCTGCACCCAACCCACACATTTATCAGAACTGTGAGCGTGTATCTGAATTGTCATTGTATTGACTTCCGTTTTTTTTTTGTTCCTTTTTGTTTGATTCCCTCCCCCCCCCCTTGCCTAGGTAAGGTTTGTAGGATTCTTCTGTTTTATTTTCCTGTGTGTGTGAGTTTTATCATGACCAGTCATCTCCGCCGTTTAAATCCCTTTCGATTCATTTCATTCATCCTGTTTAATTCTATGAAATCATGTCCGATCAGTAGCAAGGTGGTGGGGGTTATGAGCTTCTCTTTCCAATGGCTTTCTGCAAGGGCTTTAACCCATTTCCCTAACCCTGTTTGTATAGAGTGCCTGTTTGGCAGTTTGTTGTAGGAAGGCGGGCAGTTACATGCCCATTTGTCATCTTGGCCCTTGACTATCCTGGAATGCTCCCCCAACACCCTGCCAGACATCAAATAAGCCGATGTCTTTTTTTTCTGTCAAATTTTCAACATTGATCCTCCAAAGAGGATGGCATCGTTTCTCACCCTTGTGATTTTTGAAAAGAATGATGTCATAAATGAAATTCAGCAAATATTCCAAGTTGATGTGAATGGTATGGGGTCTAATCTAATTAGCTGCATTCCATTAAGACACATACCCTTTAAAGCCATCTTAATCCTGCTGGTTTCAGCATCTGTTCTGTTTTGCCTAAAAAAAAGCCCTTTTACTTAGATGATTCAAGACTGGGTAACTTTGTTAAAGTTTTAAAGTATATTACCAGCCGTACTAACATGCTTGTTGGTGCTGTCATAGCCTAATGAACCTTGGCAATATCCCCTGCATGCCTGGGTTGGGCCTTATGGTTCCTCATGGGGATCGGGTTTGGGAGGAGGGGCCACCAGGTAGGCTGGTAAGTTGCTTCTTCCTGTACTCCAGCAGATGACCCTTAGCTTGCTTTGCTCTTGTGATCTGTGGGATGGGACGCATGCTGGTTCCTGCGAGGGAGGTCGAGTCCCGCTCTCCGCCGTCTGCGCTGCACGTTGCGCTGAAACGCCACATCACGGCATGAGGTGTGATGCGGCACTCTGTGGAAATGCACTGCGGGACCATGCCCTCTCGCGGCTGCTAGACTTGACGTGAGGCTGCCATGCACGGTTCAGAGCGTGACCGTGGATTATGGGCTGATCCCCTGACCCTTCATCATCTCCATGAAGGTGGGGGGCAGGGGTGGGTGGGTCTAGTCAGGGGAAAATGGGAGAAGGCCCACAAATTGACACCCCCCGCTCTGCCCCACTGATCCTAAGTGACATGGAGTCTCATCTGCTTCTCCGTGTTCCTCAGTGTTCCTGCTTAACCAACTGGTCTTTCTTTTTTGCAGTGTTATGATCCCGGCCACGTTGTGGTGATGGTAACTTAGTGGTAATTTTTATTTTTCCCCAATTGTCTGTTTTTGTCATTCAATGCACCAATCCAGTAGGCTTCAGTATTTTCTATCTCTCTCTCTCTCTCTCTCGCTCTCGCTCTCTCTCTGTTGTAGCCTTCGTCCTGCTGCTTGTTTCCTTTTCCCATCCCTTTTATATGTAGTAATTGCATAATATTCTGTATATTGTCATTTGTTTTCAGTTTTTTACCTTTTAATGTATACTAAATTTTATACTGCTAAGTAAGCAGTGTATTGAATTCTGTTAGGGAATTTTGGGCAATCTAAATTCTGTATGGTTTTTATCCCCCTTCTGTTTGCAGTCTTTAATTTTGCCTAATATAGGCTGTGTCTGAATTCGGGTGCTGCGTCCTACCCAGGACACAGCCTCCGTACACCGCGTCCCTCAAATGCTACCACGAACGTGAAGGCCGGAAGAAAGCTGCTGTGAAATCGGACGGTCTAGCCTTCAGATCCAGCATGAGCGGCAGCCAATCTCATCGTATCCTGAGCAAGAAGCAATGTGATTGGCTAAAGGCTGCTACGGCAGTCACAGTAGACAAGCCCAGTGTCAAGTGGGGAGTTTATTTTTTTAATTATTATTTTTTATTTTGATATATTTGATGGTAATATTGCATAATATTAAATATTTATTTTATTTATAATATAATTTTTATTACATTTATTTTATTAAAGTCTATTAGTGTGTACTGGGCGATTTTCTTCAAAAAATATTTCTACGCAATTATCAAAAGCTGTACAGCACACGCGCTTTAAACTTTTAACGTTGGTACCGTAAAAGTGTATTTTGCCGCTATCGCCTTTCTTTAAAGAATCCCAAGATTCATTGCGACTTCACCCTGAAATGCACCTTGGGATATGGCAGTCTACGAAGGATACACCCGACCCATCCTCGTCAATCGTAATCGGCCTGCAAATGCGCCCTTAGGTCGCAGCACCCAAATTCGGACACATCCATAGTTGCGTCTCTGGGCAGGCTGCACAGAGTGTGCCCTCCTTTGTGGCACATCCAGCTTCAGACTTCACAGCATTATCGGCCAATGAGCACACGGGTCATGACTTGGGCTCCGCCTTCCACCTAATGTTAACTTAAAGATGTCCGGCTGGCTAATGTGCAGACAGGGATGGTGGCAGTGTTCCTGACACCAATTTTAGCTGTGTGGCTGTGGCCTGCCTACTGTGTTACGGCATTATGCAGGTGTTTGGTCTTCAGGGGGCTAGTAATTAATACATAATTTGACACCAATTACATCCAAGTCCAGTTTTGTTCTGTAAAGTGGGCTAGTTATTGTGGGTTATAGCAGTCTAGGCCTGCTGGGAATGTTAATGGACATGAGAGCTAAAATACTTGATCCTCTCCTGCTTGGATTTCATCCATCACCCTGATTTGTAACAGATTGCTTGTGCAGGGTATTAAAATGCAAGGCACTGACCAGCACAGGTGTGCAGCTTGGTATTCCAAAGGGACTTTTATTGGCTTGGTGTGCTGTCTAAGGGAAGCGTACTTTTTGTAAATGACTTTGGCTATATTTGGAGAAAAATCTGAATTTTTAGTGAAAGCCATAGTGTGTGTGCGTGCGCACATGGCAATATAAAGCTACACTGATTGACCCCTTTTAATTGCACAGACTTGTTAGGATGAGTAACCCGAATAGTGATAGCTTACTAATGGGGTAAGACATCAAAAAAAAAAACCTGCTAGTCTATAGAAAGCTATGGAACTGCCCACCATAGGTGAAAGTGATATTTAGGTATAAAATTAGTTTGGTAGTTTTTCCTTTTTTCAGAGGAATCTATGTGACGTTAAACACCTATATAGTGTTTCCTTCTGTTCTGCTTTATAGAACTATAAAATGCATTCTGGGATAGAATGGGTCTGCGTGATTTCAGTGGTGAAAGACTTGAGTAGATCTCTAATAATTCCTAGCCTCCTGAAAGCGAAACTGTATTTGGGTTACAGTTTGATGGACTCGGTCTGCCCCCTACTGGTAAAACCCATGGAAGACCTTTTAAAAAGACGAACGAGAAAAACTGAAAACAAATTGGTAGGAACTTTTTTTTTCGAAAATTTACATGACCCTGTCTGGCGGCGGAGGCAACAGCAGCATAGTACCTTTTTTGTTGTGTTATGTCTGTTGTTTAAAGACCCCCCCCCCCCCGCCCCCCCCCCCCCCCCCCCCCCTCAAAAACCCCCCACCGCCCGCGCCCCGCCTGCCGCGGGCCCCGGACCAA
>JAODKM010000043.1:12410314-12444062 GCA_026780845.1 Petrocephalus sullivani
AAAGCAGTATGGGAGCCCCCCCGCCCCCCAAAACCAAACAAAAAAGGTAAGTCTCCACCCCCCTTAGGGTCACCGCAGCAGTACCTGACTGATGACGTGATCTTGCTGCTGTAGTTCAGTGCTTCTGTCTGTACCCTTTTCTTTCTGCTATCAGTTATCAGTGAGGTTTTTTTTATTATTATTATTGTTATTATTACACATTTCAGTCTTCGTTTTATTTTCCCGAAGTTTTATTTCAGCTCTTTTCACAGCTTACCTAAGAGAGCTCCCTCTCGCCCATCCGCGTGTGAGGCTGTGCGCTAGGCAGGTGGAAAGGGGGCAGGGACTGGGCCGCTAAGCGACGCTGGCTCCACCATCCCACCAGGAGCTGGTGGTGGGGTTTGCGCGTTTTAGGCCGCGACGGGGCGCAGGAAGCGGGAGGTCTATTAGCTTTTCTGAGCGGGTGGTTTATCGAGCACCTGTGGCCGAGATGCGTCCCACAGGCAGACCAGGCTTGTCTGCTTGGCATTTAATGGGATTCGGCACAGGCTGCGAGGGTAGGAGGTGTGACACAATTGGGTGGATGTAGAGGTGAGGGCTTGCTTCCATTAAAGGCCAAGCTTTCCTGGGGCCCCCCTGAGCCAGCATGACCATCCCCAGCCCGGCCTCCCATTAACCTCCATAGGGAATGCATGACGTGGGCCTTCAAGTTTGGGATGCCGATGCAGAACCGCTATTGGCTGAGCCCTGCTCCGCCCCCGTGAGCTGTGAGAATGGCTGGTGTTTCAGTTCACTGTAGCTTTCTGGTCTCTTGCACTTCAAGGCAATGCCTCTAACCCAGCACAGCAAGCGCGGGAGTCCGCAGCCGGGCTGCCCCTACCCCGCGATCCGCCTCCCGTTTTCCCACCAGCCAACTCTTGTCCTCTGTCTCCCTTCCTCTCAGGCCGAACCGACCCCGTGCCGATTATCCTCAAGCAGGATGTCATGGGAATGGGACGCATGGAGATGGAGGTATGAGGCTCCAACAGGGGCTCCGTGCTCTTAAAGTACAGAGATGAACCTTTAAGGGCGGGGTGGGGCTGTCACCTACCTGATTTTATTGTCTTGAACACCATTTGTTGTCTAGAGCAGCTCTGCATGTTTTTGCTCCCTGCCAGACAGTCCACATTTTCGGCAAGAGCTGGGAGGAAGCAAAAATGTGGACTGTCTGTGGGTCCCTGAGGACTGGATTGGGAAACCTTGATCTAGAGGTGTTCCCCTCACCTTAACACCAATATTTGGTTGGTGGGGTAGAGGTCAAGATTGGGTATGGCATGTCCCTCGACACCGCATGTCTGTCTGAGGTTCCCTGTGGTACATGGGTACTGGGCACAAGATAAGGTGAAGCCCAGGTCTGTGTGCTGTTCTCAGCTGGATTATGCCGACGATGCCACGGAGAAACGCAGGGCGCTGGAGATCGAGAAGGAGGACACCGAGGAGCTCCGGCAGAAGTACAAGGTGCGCCTACCTCTCGTGATGATCTTTCTGGGTGTCGCACCTCGTCTCTGTCTTGCCTGCTTGTAATTCTCAAGCGATGGATGTCACATTAGCATTAAACCTTACCTTATACATACCAACAACGTAAATGCTAATTTAATGTAGCGCAGAGCAGAGTGCCTATACATAATTATGATTTAAAAGCTGCAAGTTTTGGCTGCTTAACTGTTGGTCTATAACTCTGATGATAACCGTTGCTATCTTTTTTGTATCTGAAGCCGGGTATAGGCTATATAGGCAGTCCCCGAGACAAGAACATCTGTCTTAAGGACAACTTTGTACTTACAAATGGACTACTGTAAATCCTGCTATATTAAAAGTTTGGGTTAAATACAATGGCCCGAAGTAACAGAGAACTTTGTGATGCTTGTGAAAGCATTGCATGGCTTCAGCTGTTTGTCGGCTCAGGTTCCAGTACAGTTAGTAGTTACTTTTTAAATTATGTACTGTATAATTCTGAGTTGCCTACAAAAATTCAATTCAATTCAATGACAAACTTCATGAACAGATCTCGTTTGTAACCTGGGGGCTGCCTATATTGATGCAGTTGAGGTGGTTATGGACCCTCACCTCAAATACTAGTCCAATGACTGATTCTTTTGATTTCAGCATTTTAGAAATAATGTTGGGCTTCCAGGTGTCCCTGCACAGGGCTGCAGTGTTGCCTCAGGCAGGGATGGTGGGCTGTCCTTCTCTCTTGGCATCACAGTTGCTCATCCTCATGCAAGCCCCATATAATTTGGGCAGCCTTGTCATTCCACCGGCCGCCTTGCCCCTGGGGAAATCCTTAACACATGAATGTTCGATTTGCTCTCTGCCAATTCTGGACATGGCTTGTAGGACTTTGCCGAAAAGGAGAAGGCGATTGCCAAGGCGCTGGAGGACCTGCGGGCCAATTTCTACTGCGAGCTCTGCGACAAGCAGTACCAGAAGCACCAGGAGTTCGACAACCACATCAACTCTTACGACCACGCTCACAAGCAGGTAGGACGCCCGCCCTCCCCATGGATATCCCGAAATCACGGGCTTCACCTTCCGACCAGCTTCCATTGTGAAGACCTTACCATAGCCGCTCCCCTTGCACCCGTCGCCTTATAACACGCAAACATGCCTATGCGTCAAGGGCTGGTCCAGCTTTGCTTCTCGCATTCTGGCAGGCTGCTACAGATGCGGCAGTGCTACGCACCTCGGCGCTCGCGGTGGCCATTCTGAGCTCTCTCTGGAATGACATGAAAATCCTTGTACATCTGGAAACTGGAGCCAGATTATCATTTGGGGTTATTCTGCGTGCATTTTGATAATTTTACTGGACGTATTAAGTATGGTTGTGCTTAGGTGCTGAGGAGAAGTCCACCTAGGCCAGGGGTGGCCAGTCCTGCCCAGAAAGGGCCGTTGTGTGTGCCAGTTTTCTGCAATTCCCTAATTAGGTTACTAATTAGAGGGCTGATTTGACTGAAGAGCTGATCTAAAGCTTATCCCAAAAACCTACATATATATTGGCCCTTTGCAGATAAGATTGGTCACCCCTGGCCTACGTGGTCATACTAGTACCACCAACGTGAATGTGTTCCGTCATCTTGGCAAGCTTAAGTTGGGGTTGGCCAATGGGAATTGTCGGAAGAGAACGCAGCAGACTTGTTCCACTGGTCCCGCGGTATGCAGTTAGGGGTGGCAGATCCGGTGTGTCGCCTTGCCTCCTTTCTTTCCGTGCTCGTTCGTGTCACGAGTGTGTGCCGTGACTGCCTGTGACTGTCACGGTGTGTCATTTTGCTGCCTTTCCTCTTGGGTGCAGGTTTCAGTTTTTAACTGCTCTGTACATGTGTGTGTGTACACACTTGTGCATGCCCATAGGGGGGGGTTTCCTTGTCCCCCCGTTCATTAGCAGCTCATGGTTTTGTTTTAACAGTCTAGTGCCCTGCCCACAGTGCCACCTTCACACAGCTGCCACAGCAGGAAGGATTCACTGCAGCAGGATATAGCCATCCAATCCCACCCCCCACCCCCACCACCCCACCCCCCACCCCCCTGCTCTGCCCAGCCCAGCCCATTAAGTCTTGCGCAGAGTTCCCCATGTGCAGAGACTGCCTGCGGTGCAATGCTTGATATTTCCTTTTTACTTTTAAAAATTACTGCCTATTTCAGGATGTTTTACATCTTCCTTCCTGTTTTTATTTTTTTTTTCCTTTTTTTTTTTGTTTTTGTTCTGCGATTGTTTAACATTTTTCAGCCGATGTATTGCCAGCAAACCCCTCTATAAAAGTGGCCATCCAGACCTCCCGCGTGAGTCTCTCTCTGCTCGCTCGTCTGCTGTCTTACTGACTTGTCTGCCTCCACCCACACTTCCTGTCGTGAGCAACTGTGCCCCCTCCTCCTGCTCCTCCTCGTCACATCCCTCTTCTTGCTCGTTCCGATATATCCACATTCCCGAGGCAATGTCCCGTATGACAGAGGGCTGGGGCTTGACGTTCTGGGATGTGTCCTGTTCCAGTGAACAGGACACGGTGATTTCCTATATAGTCATTTTTAAAAAACCACTCCTGATTTAACTTGATTTAAATCTGATTTTAATAGTGCATCTAACTCATTTGACAAACTGTTGATATACTCTTGATTGTACTTTTTTTTATATTTGTGACCATTGCTCTGACAAACGGGACATTGCGGTACTCCCATAAATTGTCCCCTTGCGGTGAGCTTCCCCCTTCCTCTCTATCTTGGTTTAGTTTTCTCCCTTGTTGGCAGTGGCTAACCCCTGTAGTTGCTCTGTCTAAAGTACTAAAGCTTCTGTCATCTCCACCCCACCCCACCTCGACCCCAGACCTCGCCACTCACTCATACCAGCCCTCTGCAGTAGAGCACACCTCGTGCCAGAGTGCAGTAGACTTGAGCTGTGCCTGTGTTACCTTGTCAATCTGCTGCTTGTTGACGCCGGTAACGTCTATCCCGTGAATAGACACCTGCACACATGCCGACGAACATACAAGCGCACACACGCACACGGCAACACCCCAAATAACCCTGTGCTCTACACCACCCAATGCTCTAAGTGAGAGGCTTCCTTAGGAGTGTAGTTTGGGATACAGGTAAGGTGCCTGACGTCTGATCCTCTGTGGTGTGGGGGCAACAGTGCTGTGGTTTGCAGGCCGAGGATTGGGGAGGATATGGGGTGGGACGGGAGGGGGATTGTCCCGTCTCAAAAGACTGGTGTGCCTCTCCATCCGGGGGTCTTACTGTGGTGATCACCTGCCCCAGATCAGCCTGTTGTAGAGAAATGTGACCAAAGTCAAGCTGATTTGTCCCAAGACCTACAGATTTAGCGTGTGCATCCTGTACTTCTGTGTTGTATATTTTGATGTCACCTTTGCCGCCATATTTGTGTAAATGCTCACTAATCCAAATCACACTGTTATGATTGTCACCAATGTATGGAGCAAAACAGAAGTAGCTGTATTTTCCAGGGTGATTAGTTTGCTGGGGCAGGTCACTTGGCAGACATGGATAGAATGAACTGTGCTATATTGTGTGTGTCTGTTTTTATGTAACTTTTCCCCCCTGCCCCACCCCTTTGCTGTCTTTATCCTCCTTTATCCATTCCTTATTCCTTTATCTCCCCCTCACCCCCCCCCCCATACTCCTCCAATGCAGAGGCTGAAGGAGCTGAAGCAGAGGGAGTTTGCGCGCAACGTGTCCTCACGCTCCCGCAAGGATGAGAGGAAGCAGGAGAAGATGCTGCGCAGGCTACATGAGCTGGCAGAGCAGCGGAAGCAGCAGAACCAGTGAGGATTATTACGGCACCCTGCACTATCAAGCCGTCTAGGGCTTAGGGCACCGTAACCATAAAAAGAGCTAAAAAATGCTCAACTACAAAACTATTTATAAAAGCTATTTACAGTTAACGGGAGCATGACAAACTTCAGGAGAGGGAAAGGCCAAAATAACAAACCAACACAGACTATTTTGGAGTGGGACTAGCTTACCTCAAAAAAAAACACAAAACAACAGAAACTACCTTCACTCCCTAACCAAAAACAGGAGAAAAGCAGACTCAAACAAAATGGCACCCAACTCCCTACCAAACTCCCAAAAAGGCCTATTTACAATTAAGGGGATAAAAGAGAAACAAACAATGAGCATGTCACTGTGTCAGGATCAGGAGCAGCCAGGCTTTTATCCCCAACCTCGTTGTCTCTTGGCCAATCAGAACTGGTCTTCTTAAATGAGGGAGTCAGCGAGTGCGTCTCCACCCCCCTAGTTGTCACCATTGCCTGTTGGCAGAAAGGAGCAGAGACAGAACACAAGCAACCTACAACCATGCATATAAAACAGATAATATTCATACCAAATTTCTCTCTGTCTGTCTTTGCAGAACTCCTGGCAGTGGCCCGATGTTTAAAGCCACTACTGTAGCTGTGGATGGGGAATGCCGTGAGGCAGGAGTCCCTAATCCTGAGTGCCCATCCGTTGCAGATGGTTTGCCAGAGGGGCTGTTAGGGGAAGACAAGACACTCCCCAGTTCTGGGGAGCTTACAAGATCTGTGTCGCCCAAGCAACCATCGATCAGCTTCACTCTGGGCAAGAAGAATTCTTCCATGACTCCGGCAGCAGTCCTACCTAAACTCAGCGTGTCTTTCTCCTTGGCCAAAAAGGCACCGGTAAAGCTGGAAACTGCTGCCGCTGTTTTCGCTGACCAGGGGGAAGAGGAGACCCTCGAAGAGGAGGCACAGGAGGAGGAGGCCTCTGCCTCCAGCAGGGAGAGTCCAAGTAATGGACCTCCTGAAGAACAGCAGCAACAAGAACCACAGCAATCTGATGAGGGTGGGTCTTTAGCCTCCACCCTCTCCAAGCTGAAGATGATGATGATGAAAAAAGAGGAGGGTTTCTCTGGGCAGGAGCCCCAGTATTACCACTACGTGCCACCAGCTCATTGTCGAGTCAAGCCCCACTTTCAGTTCCTTCTTTTTATGAGGGCCTCGGACCAAACTGGGCTTCAGAAGCAAGAGGAGGCCGTTGTAACCAAGCTTGAGGACAAACAACCTAAAGCTACTGCTGATAAATCGGAGAAGCCAGACAAGACTGAGATCCAGAAAGCTCCAGTGTCCGAGCCTCCAACCGACCTGCCCAGTGTGAAGGTAGAACAAGGCATAGGGGACACCCCTGAAAGCGACACTATAACCAAGGAAGTCCCTACTGTATGTCGTCAAGGAGCTGCTGAATCGCCCCAAGGGCCCCGGCTCTCCACCGGTGCCTTCTTCTCGGTCCTAAGCAAGGATGAAAGCACTGTATTGCAGTGGCCGTCAGAGTTACGGGAATTCACTCGCACACAGCCTTCGATATCCTACAGCTGCAATCCTCTCTACTTTGACTTCAAGCTGTCTCGCCACAAAGGGGCCCAGAGTGGGAAACAGGCTAAAACAATGAAGGCTAGTGTGGAGGACAGTGATGCATCCAAAGCATTGACTAGCAAAATGGAGACAGCTGGCCCTAGTGCAGTCAAGAAATATGATGTTTCTGTGAAAGAAGAACCAGCAGAGGGAGAGAAGGATGAGCAGATGCAACAGAACAGTGCTACTTCCATAAAAAAAAAGAAGAAAAAAAAGAAACATAAGAAATCCGGAGGGAGTTCAAAGCAGAAGGAAGAGGGGAAGGAGGTAGTTGGCGAGGAAGTGGAATCTTTAGGACAAAAAGAAAAGAAGAAGAAACACAAATGTAAGAAGAGTAAGACCAAGAAGTCATGTGATGAAGAAGAGAAGGGTGGGAAGGATAAGGAGTCTGCTGAGGTACAGGTGGCTGGGGCAGTGGAGGGTACCGGGGCAGGTAAGAGGAAGCGCCCCCTCAAAGAAGAGACACAGAGGCCAGGGCCAGGTCCTGGGAAAACTGGTTCATCAGATGAGCTCAATGGTACCAAGAAGCAGAGATCAGATTCTGATACTATATCCCCGCACACTGCCAGCACAGTCGGGGCCTCCTCCACCCCCGTGCCGAAGTCGGCGAGCAGTCGGGGAAGGCGTGATAGTCGCCAGCTGAGCAGTGAGAGCGAGGAGGAGAGGCGCTCCCTCTCCCAGCGTTCCCGCCGACACCGGTCCAGCCCTGGACCCCGCCGGCACCGCAGTGAGGATTCCCGGCACTCCCGGAGCCACTCTTCTCGCCGAGGGGGGCGCCACAGCCGGTCCTCATCCAGCAGTTCGGATCAAAGCTCGGATGGCGGCAGCCGCTATAGTCGCCGTAGTTATTCAGACAGCTACAGTGACTACAGCAATGAGGGTAGGGGGCGCTCTAAGCGCTCATCCGACTCAGATTATGAGCGGCGGGGCAGCAGTCGGCATCGGCGTCACTACTCTTCGTCCTCGTCGGCCGATTCGAGCCGCTCGCGGAGCCGTAGCCATCGGCGCCGCCGGGCCCGGCGTAGCAGCTCGCGGAGCTCGACCAGCAGCAGCAGCAGCAGGCGCTCATGGAGGAGAAGCAGTTATAGCCGGAGCCGCAGCTCCGCCAGCCGCTCCCCCTCCAGCAGGGGCTCGTCACGCCGACGCCGGGACAGCTCTGCTCATCGACGGGAATTCAACCGCTCCCGCATCTACCGCTCACAGTCGCCTCGCACGTCTCGCACATCGGGGCACAAGGACCTCTCCCGGAACAGTATTCACGGTGCCTCCTCGACACGGAGACTTAGTGCCGCTGGGGGGTCCAGAGGTGGTAGTCGGGCTAGTGAGCAGAGAAACTCCCTAACAGCTCGGCAACTCCTGGAGAATGTGCAGTCCCGCAAGGGTTTGGATAATTCCGCACCTGGAGCAAAAGCAGGCACCAAGCTGAAAGATCCCCCACAGGGATATTTTGGACCTAAGCTCCCACCATCCTTGGGGAGTAAAACCATGCTCCCATTGTTTGGCAAGCTGCCAGCTGGCAAGAAGCCCCCTCAACTCTCTAGGCAGCAAGCAGAGGAGGTGGAGAAGAATGTCACCAGGGAAATCTCAGAGGCCGGGGGAGACATAGTGTTGGTGGAACCTATTAGAGAGTTTCCTCCACCGCCACCTGCCCCTGCATTAGCACCACTGAAGCTTGAGGCGACTGTAGAGAGTGCTTTAGCTGAGGAGGTCCAACATCCTGATACAGAGGAACAAGCATCCACCAATATTCCATTGTTTGAGCAGAATTCTGAGCCGTTAGTCCAACCATACCAGGCGGAGCCTGTAGAGGAGGGAGACGCTTCCATGCTCGAGCCACAACACGCTCCCCAGCAGCAGCAAGCCCTCCATCCCTATCCGAGATATCCACCTTCCTGTCTAGAGGAAGATATGGGTTTGGAGGCTGAAGATGGTGACGCATTGGCTCCCTTGGAGAGCCAGCCAATCACTTTCACTCCCGAGGAGATGGAGAAGTACAGCAAGCTGCAGCAGGCAGCCCAGCAGCACATTCAGCAGCAGCTGCTGGCCAAGCAAGTGAAGACCTTCCCTTCGGCAGTGGCTGCGGCTGCAGCAGCGGCGGCGGCAGCCAATAACCTGGCCCCGGCAGCCCCTGCCGCCACACTCCAGCCAATCCACATCCAGCAGCCACCCGCTTCCGGCTCGGCTACCTCCATTACCACGGTGCAGCACACACTCCTGCAGCATCACGCTGCAACAGCTGCTGCCATTGGCATTCATCCGCATGCCCCCCACCCTCACCCACACCAGCTGGCTCAAGTACACCACATCCCCCAGCACCACCTCACACCCATCTCCTTGTCCCCGCTTGGTCATTCCCTGGGGCACACATTAGGCCACTCTCTGGGCCATGCCGGACTCATTCCCGCACACCCCACTGCCTTTCTTTCAGGCCAGCCCATTCACATCATCCCAGCCTCAGCCTTGCACCACACCCCCTTGGCCCTTCATCATGTGCCCCATGCTGCCCTCTACCCAACTCTCCTCACTCCTCGCCCTGCCACAGCAGCCGCCGCTGCCGCCCTGCAGCTCCATCCCCTCCTGCACCCCATCTTCTCTGGGCAAGACCTTCAGCACCCTCCAGGCCACGGGTCTTGATAACTATGAGGTTCTTTACTGTAGAGGCTTCTGGCTGTCTGGCGGGGGGGGGGGGGGGGGGCCATTCCTGTGACTCCCCTGCAACTCCCCTCATTTGTTTGACTTTGGTTGACTTTGATGTGTTTGGTCCAAAAATTGATCGGCCTGAATAGGCAACCAAAGTGACCCAAAGCAGTCTGGTTCCTGATGTGGTCCTTGAGACCAAACCGGTAGCATGGAAACACAGCATCCCATTGCTGTTGGGTCAAGGACTGACCTGTGAATGTGATGGATATAAGTGCAGTTTGTCACCCTGAAAAAGGGCCAGAGGACACTTCACACCGTCTTCTTGCAAGCTGTTAAATTGGCCTAGTTCTGATGTTTCTTAGAACCACAGAGAGGCAGCGGTTGAAACCATCTGTATGGTGTGTTATGCCTTGTATTGGGAAGGCAGGGCCCCTATCCAACTACTGTCCCTGACTCAAACACCATTAGCTGTATCCTTCTTCCATAATGAAATGGCACATTTGGAAAGATTTTGTCCAGCTCTGAAAGGTCATTGTATTCCACCTGTCTCCCTTTTTTTCTTTTTTTTTCTTGCTTTTACTCTAAAGCAAAGTGTTATTGCAGTTGTCTGGATTTGTACAAGAGAAAAATCTGGCTGATGAAGATATTTTGTATCAAATACATTTTCTATTGTTGGAAACTCAAATTGGCATGAAGAACTGAAAATGCAAACTACAGTGCTATAGTCATGATTCAGTTATAAATGAGGGAACCCACGGCCTAGAATAAAGTACTAACCATGATAGAGGGGGGAATATATGGTTTTGTTCTAAAATGTAAATTGGATGTTGGGAACTGCAGTAGCATCTGGGCAGTTAATAACTAAGTTGAACTGACTTTCCATATGCCACTAATCCTCTACTGTGAACATGCACAATGACACAGGAGAACATTTGTGTCAGCAGCCACATTATAGTGAATTGCACTGAATTCTCCACATTAACATGCTGCTTCTGTAGCATGTAACAATATGATTGTAGTATATTGCATTTTTTAAATGTTGTTTTTAAATTATTTTGAGAATGGTGATTGCTTGAAAGAACCTTGTGTGTGACTGGAACATTTAAGACGCCCTTATGCTATAACACATTTTTATAATGGTCCAGTGGTTAGAGCAGTTTATCTGATTCTGGTAAATGCTGCCAGACTGGGGGTGTCTTATAAGCAACATACCAAAATCACTAATGATGTGTTAATTGGCTGGATGTTTGTAGAACTTTAACATTTGCTGTTGGGTGTGGGGTGACTGTCACTGCTCCCCACCCACCCGAACTGAGTAGTTATTGGCGATGCTGAACCCAGAGAATGAGTTATTGTGATAGGTGTGCACATGTACATTTTGGATGACCCACCAGAAAGAACTGTGTAGGTCTAACAGATGATCGCAATGGAAGCAACTTCATGGGGCTATGTGTGTGTGTGTGTGTGTGTGTGTGTGTGTATGCTAATAAACCTGTTAAAAATACTGGAGTATTTTTAATAAAAATATGGTAATTCTGTGACCTGGTGTTGTAATGTACTTCATACATTCAGTATTGAGGAAGGTTTCATATGTATTTTCCCATTATCATTTTTTATAGAGCACATCTTTGATGTTTAGCCAACAGGGCTAGACGGCTGAAGGGCCTCTGGGCCCCAGTCTTGTCAGAAAATGCAGATATCACTGCTGTTACCTTTTCATACAACACGATTCAGACACATCAGTAAAATGTTTCCCTCTGCATAGTAGACCAGGAGACAGGCAGGCCATCTTCAACAGTGCAGAACCCACAGTGAGGGTTCACATCATGGGTATATAGACGTCTATCCTCTATAGACAATTTGAAAAGCTTTAGTGGAAGAACTGAGTCAAATGCAGACATGTAGTTTGGGTATTTTGCATTTGATCACCATCTGTTATACATACAACAACATACCGGTTGATTTTAATATCTGTACACCTCCAGTCATGTCCATGTTTCATTTGAGGGGGAGGGGCCAAGGCGTGGTATGCCGTACCTCTACCTTTGACAGACAACTATTCCTTCCCTTCCTAGTATGTTGACAGAGGTGTGACAGTTTGCTCACTGGGCTTCCCGATGCAAACTATAGTATTTTACACTAGAAAAATACTTAATCTGCTTTGTGAGCTGACAAAGAAAACCCACAAGTTATTAACCTTTCCATAAACATACTTCACGGATAAACTGAACGTTGACGAATACAGGATCTCTCTGAACCCAGGAGTATGCTAGTGTGGAATTGGGGGGGGGGGGAACACAAAAACGATGCTATCAATTGCTTGAAAGATGAGGATACACAAGCAAAACCATGCTTACTACATCAGGAACAGGCAGCCTTGGAGGCAGCATGTGAATGTTGCAAGTTTGAAAGCTACATTAGTCATTCAGATACAGGCTGTGTTACCATAGTGTGTAGGTGGATTTGGGGATAGAAATGTCCTAAAAGCCTGAGATTTTCTCTGTTTGTCCAGGCATTACAGAGTACTCATTCAGAGCTATAAAAATGAACAAAAATTTCCTGACATGGAGAATATTAAAGGTTCCAAGTAGGATTAATAGAAGAGCTGCAGAAAGTGCTCTATTTTTTTTTTTTTTGGTATTCAGGCTGCATAAGATGAATGGGAGAGGTGACTGTACCTATGTAGCCTTGGCCTCTGGGGTTTTGAGATTTTGTTTCTACCAAATGAGATCAATGTAATATTCACATCATCTTGCAAACTTTTCAGTGCATATTTGGAGATCACAGTAAAGTCAAACTTATTCATATCTGTATATTCTCCCTTGCCGCATGAAGTTCTGGAAACGCAAGCAACCAGTATGGTGGGCAGCAATAAACATCACTGACATGACTGCAGTAGCTGCCTAGGCTTATGAAGCCACTGACAGCTTAGGTTTGGGACAGCATGGTGGTCATAAATAGGCAGACATTCAACAGCAATTTTTGAACTGCAATTTAAAAAAGTAGACTGTGGGAGACAATGATGGGTCGGATCTTTTAAAAGATATAAATCAGAACTAGTTCAGCTGCCCTTGAGACACCTGGTCAGAACTGACAAACTGCACCTGAAACTATAGAATTATTATTTTGGATAAAATGTGGGATATCACAATTTACATATTATAACTAGAAGTGTAACTTATGGAGGGATGTAACCCCTCCAATAATCAAAACCAGCCAGTACAACCTCCCGAGACCTCAACCTCTGAATGCTCAACCCGAAGTTATGCCCTTAACTATAACCCTATTATTGTGTCTATGTGTATACACTGTGATAGACTGGCATCCCGTCTAGGGTGTTTCACCTGCGATAAGCTCCATATCCCCTCACCCATATCCCTGTACCGGATCAGTGGTTGGAAGCTGCATAGATGGGGTATAGCAATATTACGTTTTTGTTTACTCAGTTTACTTTAAGTTTCTTTATTATTTCACCATCCTTCCCAGAAGCAGAAACCAGATTTACCCCACCTTGTGGTACAAAAAGAAGCCTTTACTTCTACAAGTTAGTAGGTAACATTTATTGACCAAATTCAAATATAAAAAGCAAACTATGAAAATAACGCCAACACTTTAATACAAAAAACTAGGTCTACGTTTAAGTTAATAATTAAACATTATTATACATTTAATTATTAAATGTATGTGGTCACACATTTTGATCTCCAAAAGACATTTGTTGTTTCGGCATATTCCAGAATTTTCAAATATTTTCAAGTATAACATTGCTTTTATAAATAATATTTTGTATATAACATTACTACTTTATTTATGAGAAGATCGTGTCCTTGTGTAACAAGTTGTTTTACCTGAATGCGGATGTAAGGGAAAAAAAAGAGTACATATGCCGTATGCTTCCCGACAGTACACGTAGCTCGAATCATTCATACAGCAGTCTGGGGTACTGCTTTACGATTACGGCGTGACTTTCGCGTTTGCTGGTCACGATGCTTTCTGGCGAGCTGGACTTCTTGGACGTAAGAAAACGCAATCGCGCAAACCATCTCGGCATATCAACGACA
The DNA here is from genome assembly GCA_026780845.1 of Petrocephalus sullivani. Taxonomy (NCBI): domain Eukaryota; kingdom Metazoa; phylum Chordata; class Actinopteri; order Osteoglossiformes; family Mormyridae; genus Petrocephalus; species Petrocephalus sullivani. The sequence goes on from JAODKM010000043.1 coordinate 12,423,912, forward strand.
TCAAAACCTTGCGACAATTTCATGTATTCGTATTCATCACATAGCCTAGCAAAACACCTTAGCAACTCAAGCGTTAATATTTCTGAACATCTGCAAGAGACCGGAAAGGACACTTAGGGTGGGGATAGGAAAATCACAATGTTAGGGATCTTTCATTTTATTGGAAAACCCTGAAGCGGTCTCTCGAGTACCCCTCCCACACAACGCAGTCGCGCTCGGTGATAGGCTACAATTCTGAGTAGGCGGGGTTTCTCCTGCTGGGGACCATTCGATTGGACGGAAATTGCGATTGAGCGGATCTATGACGCGACACTCTGTGGCTCGTGAAAGACGCCATTTTGTCGGTAGCGGTGAACTAGAGCGCTAGAGAAGCATCGAGAAGCAACGGCGCTGAGGTAATTATAAATTGGCAGTTTTCTGTAATACATTAGTGTCGGTAGGTAAGTCCCGATACCTTTTATATGATGTATATGCCCGCAACTGTGTTTCGTTTGACTGAATGTAGTCTGATATTGTTATTGACTCTTCTGGCGATACCCGGGAAGGGTTGTGTATGTACCGGATGACATTTACCAGGTTAGCCCACTGTGTAGTCTTAAGCACTTTTTGGAAACTATAATATATAAAAACGGTATAATGGTTATATTTATCCCATATTTGGTGTATTTAACTTGGTTTGTTTGATCACCTCATTAAAAGTGATTGCTGGAGTGAAATGTTAGCTAGCCACGTTTGTTCTTAGCGAGTCACTGGCATAGCTGATGCTCTGGAGTCCAGGATAAGGAAAAGCCTTCATGTGACGGCCCTAGACATTATCTTGCGCGAGGATCAGCTAGTAACCAGGCTATCGTCATTGTTTATTTATTGCCGTATTGTAAGAAATAGGTCGTCGGGCGCTCTCGCTAGCTGGGCAATATGGTGTCACCATCTGAGTGTGGAGATGAAGCTCGTAGGATTTGAGGCCCAGTCCTGTATGGCCAGGGCCGAACTAACCTTCGTCTGCAGAGTGCTAGTTAGTTAACTGCATAACCATATAAATTAAAAGAACATCATCCTGGATTACTTGCATCACCGGCAAGGCAGGCTGTCAGCATTAAGTCTTAGAAACTAACTTCAGCTGACACCAGTAACGACTATATTAACAACCAAGTTTTTTTTCCTACCAGCGATGTATTTTGATAATTGCTCATATTCATGTTTTCTGGTTACCGGTTCCTAGGTTTTCCCCCATCGTGCGTCTCCGATCTGTTCCAGGAGCTGCTGAACATTGTTTTATTTCCGTTTGTTGCTGGTTTCCTTGGGCCATATAGAAAACTGAAGCTGATCATATTATGGTCTAGGCCTATCTCTGCATGTTGAATGGTATATAGATGACCATATATGCGTTTGGTAGTCTAGGATACGGTGTTTCTTTTCAGCAAGACAATAGCTGGGCTCAGGGTGCAGTTGTGGATGTATGTCAATGTTATGCTTTTCCACGGTTACCTAATGTTTACTGTAAATGTGTACTATCTTGTCTAAGCATTTCATTGTGTTTTCCCATATAAGATGCACTGTTTTATTTGAATGTCTTTAGGCTTTCTGAGATGACCTGATCTTTATTTGCATAGAACAACTTGGCTCGTAAGTACGAAGGGTGCACTGGCATTGCAAGTGTTGTTTTTTTTTTTTTTTCCTGATGCGCCTGTTCCTTGTAGATGCTCTTTATTGGGTTGTGGAATTTATTATGCACTTTAAAACGCATCTTCTCCAATGCTACTTTGCTCACATTTAAGAGTTCTGAATGTTTAAGTTGCCTGTTGTAAAGGGAGTTGAAATTAAGGATACAGTTAGGAGGCACTTGAGGTGTTTGAACTGGCAGTCCACTTACAAGTCCAGGGCTTTAATCAATACATTATGCCTTTATTGAATATAAGACCAGGTCACACTCATGGTTGTATTGTCTGTCGCCAACTTGAAAAGTTTCTAGTCGTCGGGATTAAGATGTGTGGTTCACATCTTGTTCTACTACATAATTCAGTAGTACAATATGTCTGCTTACTGCGTAGAAATGATTGGTTTAGTAATTATGATGTTCAGTGCAAAGTTGAAAATGGAGAATAGTTAGTTTTGGTGGCATATTCAACATGGTGTTGAATTCAGTGAATCTCGGGGAAAAAGGGTGTATTGGCCAGCAGAAGAAACTTGAGCTACCGGAACAGTCAGGCAGTTAAATTGTCCAGTTTTCTTCCTGTTATCAGGATACTAACAGGTGTGGGAGTATTAAAGGTCAGATAAATATTGTTTTGATGACTTCACTGAAGTGTGGCCATCATACTGGAGCAAAACATGCACAGCCCCTATCTTTATTAGGTTATGTCAATAATTAATTTGTAGGGACTTGATTTATTCATGAGTGCCTGAATTGAGAACTCAAGTGATGATGCAGTTCCATATCAAAGATCACATTCTCAGAACCAGTTGACTATCCAATTACTCACCAACATTATAATTCATATTTGTTGGTTTGAATGGTAATGATCTTCTGTGGGTGGGGGTGATGTTATGAATATCTGTTGTCAGTGTGTAATATATATGACAGATTCATCACTAAACTCATCCAGTGAATTGAAATAGAAGCTAACCTGTTCATTGTTTATTGGTTGAATCCTTATCAAAATATGCACTGAGAGAACAGCTATAATATGTAATTTAATATTTGGTAGATTTTCTTCCCTGTTCAGTCTGAAATGGGTGGATATTGTTGATGTTTATGTGAGAACTCAAGCCAGAAAGTTGTGGTATTTCCAGTGGTGTATTAAATACATATTTCTAATTTTATAGAACTTACTTGATTGTCAGTTCTTTCAAATATTGCAATATGAATATGGGTGGAAATAATCAGCTATCCAGTTTTCAAGTGGGTTGACAGTTTCAATAACCTTTTGTGGATGTAAGAAATATGCTTTTGACTTGTTAATATATGTTGAATTCATCTATAAATTGCCCTGCCGATCATATGCCGTTTTGACTGGTCGTGGTAAGGGCAGCGTATATGTAACTGACATGTTCGCTTTTTTCTGTTGGATTTCCTTGTTCAGTCTATGCAGTAAAATTTAACTTACATTGTCGTGCTGGCTTGGTTCTCTTTGTGTCTCTCTGGCTGTCTTATAAATAATTCAGTCAGCTGGATTACTTTGCAGGTGTAGCTCAATCCACTTCATATTCACATCAGTTACTGGACGATTTTTCTGACCATAGCGACCTAGTTGTGCTGTTCTCTTCCTCAGTAACATTGAGCAGTGGAAATGGATTTAGTGTGAAATCTTCTAAAGCAATGAAATGTGGCTGGTCATTCTAAGTGCTTCTAAATATCATTGGGAATCTTTGAGTAACACTGATTATTGTGATATGGGAGTTTCCCTGGAGTATGAGCCATGTGATCTTAGTCTGCCAGACAATGGATTCCACTAGTGATGTGCTGCTAACACATGATTAAAAAGCACAGAAAAATTCTTCTTTCCATGGGATGACAAATATTGGAACTGCTTCATTATCCTGGGTCTACAAATTGACAAACAAAGTATATGTCTGATGGAGCATTCAGATGTCTGAGCGTGCTTGTCAGCAGGTTCTGAAATTGATGGTGCACTGAACTTTGTGGCATGCACTAGATAATATAACTATGTGTTGGTTGCCAAGCAGTACTATATCAATTTACATTCACCTGTACACATCACCTGAACATGCATCACTTGCAATGAAATGTTGATGGGGGAGGGGGGTGGCCTATTCCCAGGTTACTCCTGTGTGTGTGTGGGCCCTTCCAAACACTGGCCAGTGTAACTACCTGGCATCTTACATATGGCAAATAGTCTATCCAGCTCTGAGCATCCATTCATTCAGGTATGCCAACTGTGTTTTCAGGTACAACCTTGATGCCTTTTTGAAACTGACAGATTTAAAAGTACTAAAACCTTGCTTGTTACTTAATTGCAGGTCAGTAGTCACAGATATGTGACATGTTATACATCACTGACAATACAGTGCATCATTAACTGTTTACACAGCCATTGGCACCCTTCAAAACGGCTGTTTGTTGAATCACAGTGTAATTAAGGGGAATGTTTCATTATTTAGTAGGTCTTTTGCTAACAGAAGATGACAACCTTTTATGGAGAATAGGCTGATTACCATTATGCAGTACAAAACTAGTCATAAAACTGTACAATTAAAATTATTTCATGAAATTGTGTTGTGAGGCAGAATAGCCTCAGCTGTTATGTCGAGTAGGTCAAATTTAAGTCCAGGCTGCTAGCAAAAATTAAAGCAGCATTCTTAAAAAAAAAAAAAAATATCCCCAGTGTATATGCCGAAGAACTTTGCAGAGAAATAGATATGTATGCACTGGTGTATTGTGTCCAGGTTTGGCAGGGTACAAAGATGCACTTTCTATTGACTAAGGGAAATAGTGCTCGGTGGTATTAGATTTCAAAAATCAGCCACGGGGATGAATAAAGCAGCCCAAACTACATTTTCATTAGTGTAATCCACTGCTAGAATTTACATAAGGTGGAGAGTCCTAGAAAACCATAAAATCTAGCAATAACAGTTATCACTTTGCTGAATGAATGCTCTGTGGGCTGTCATGAATTAAAATTGATCTGTGTGTAAATCTGTTTGCAGATATGAATGCATTCTGTTTAAGAAGTCTAAGTTGTGTGTTGGATTTTTAATTCATATATTACATTGTCACAACTGCAAAGATTAAAATTGCACACATGAAGTGTCTTGTACTGAATTATTCTGTCTATGCACAAAAATGTTTGAAGCCATTTATAAATGGACCTGTACAAAATTTTTATAACATGTATGACGGCAGGGCTATGGCTGGCACAGCTATATTAGTACAACTTTTTCTGCTCACCTATTTATTCCTTTGTAACTTGTAATCTATCTTTTCTCATGGGAAACACATTTTAGAGTTTAGTGAGTCACAGGTGCTACATAAGTCTTAAGATGGTCTCAGATCTTGAGGATTCTTTATATGGTGCAGTATTGAAATCATGAACTATGTAGAAGTACTGTGCATTCTGGTACAACTTATATTTGTGCTTAATTTACCTGGAGTATTGCGTGATTGGTAGAAGCTGCTAATCATCTTTTGGTGTATCTGTTTTACCAGAACGCAAGATGGGGAATGTTTTTGCCAACCTATTTAAAGGCCTCTTTGGGAAGAAAGAGATGAGAATCCTGATGGTGGGGCTGGACGCAGCTGGGAAAACCACCATTCTGTATAAACTCAAACTGGGGGAGATCGTCACCACTATTCCCACCATTGGTGAGTCCCGCCCACATCCTGCTGAAAAACACGCTATTGCTCAGACTCTGTCATGCAATGCAGCCCTACTACTTGCCATAAAGTTGCTTCTGGTTACACTCTGCTAGTTTGTTGCAGAAAGGAAACGTAGCTTCATGAGCATTGCGGTAACCAAATTGCAAGTGGATGTACAGCAGTGGTGACCAATCATGCTCTTCTTCTTTATAGGCTTTAATGTAGAAACTGTAGAATACAAAAACATCAGCTTCACTGTCTGGGATGTCGGTGGTCAGGATAAAATCCGGCCCTTGTGGCGCCATTACTTCCAGAATACGCAAGGTGAGACTTATCACTGTAAGTAGACTGTTGGTAATTCCGAAGACCTGGAATCCACCTTTTCATTTATTCCTCCTGCTTGCAGGTCTGATCTTCGTTGTGGACAGTAATGATAGGGAGCGAGTGAACGAGGCAAGAGAAGAGCTGACGAGAATGCTGGCGGAGGATGAGCTGCGAGACGCCGTCTTGCTTGTTTTTGCAAACAAACAGGTGAGCTTTTGGGTCCGAGTGACCCGGCGGCCTATGTTCTCACAGCCTGCACTGTGTACTGGCCCTCACCGCCTACCCCCGCCTTTCTCGTCAGGATCTTCCTAACGCCATGAATGCGGCAGAGATCACAGACAAGCTCGGCCTGCACTCGCTGCGCCACCGCAACTGGTACATCCAGGCCACCTGTGCAACCAGCGGGGACGGCCTCTACGAGGGCCTGGACTGGCTCTCCAATCAGCTGAAGAACCAGAAATGATCCATTCCACTGTCAACATGACAGGGCAGCTCTGGTCATGGCCTCAACACCCCCCCCCACCCCACGCCCTGTCCAACCCTCGTCTCGCATCTCTACCGTTTGTACCCCTCCCTCTGGTTGGGCCTTGACTGGCGCCGTCCCATGTGTGTATCTGTAAGAGTGTGTGTGAGTGCGTCTGCGTGTCTGTCATCTGGGAGTGGGAGCAGCCCTGGCGTGCCTTACACACCTCCCGTAGATAACACCCGTCTGGCTCTCTGGGTCTTTGTTCAGAAAACTCTGGTACAGCCTGTGCCCACCCAGCCCACCTCACAACAGCGTGGTTTTCAGTAGGCAAAGGAAGGCCCAGGATGCAGAGTGTTGTAAACTTCCAAAGAAGAGCTCAAAACAATTTTATTAAAAGCCTGATATTCGTCACCAGTGGTAAAACGTTAAGATGCGCATGTTAAAATGTTAAGACCCACTTAAACGTCATGTTGTAACCTGTATCAGGTTGGAAGAGAGTCAATAAAGATTATTCCATCCTAGGTCCTTCTTTGCATTATTTGAAAATCATGCTGCCTCCCCCCCCTTCCCTCCCCGAACAAGGCCCAATAAGTCATAGCTGAGGTTCTTAAAGGAACACTACCCACGCCATGAAGCACAAGCGAACACTGAATAACATTTCCCCCATCCAATTTTTACTTGTATATATTATAATGTCATGGCTTCTTTCATTCCTCTCGTATTAAAGACCTGCTCGGTAAACAAATTAAATATGCTGACTATTGGGCTGTTTGATGGAACACAGGGTTGTGATGGCTGTATGAGTATCCTTTCTCGCGGCATTTAGGCATTCCAAGAATAGAGCGTTTCCTGATTTGTGTTTTGAATTTTTTTTTTTTTAAGTCCTGTTTCATCTTTGGAGTTCATGGTACAGCACATTAGTCAGAACCAAATGAAACCTAGCAGCCTAGCATCATCTGGTCTATGGCAAAAAAGATTTGTCTGCTCTACACTACAGGCAAAAGAAATAATTTCAGTGTGTGCAGTGTCAAACTGAAATGTTAATGGAAAGGTTTTAGAGTATTGCTGATTTTACTGGGCCAGCACCAGCATCGTGGACTGTCTATGAGGCCTCTCATTCAGTAATGCGTTCAGTATTGTGTATTTTGCTAGTGGCTGTAGCCTGTTGGAAGGAGACGTGCTTGTCGTACTCATGGGGGAGGTGTGCTTCAGGGCACCGTTCTGCTGGGCTTCATGGACCTGTCGAACAGCTGACTGAAGCTGACTCGGTGTGGGACTTGCAATAAAGAAGTGGTGCTTGATCATGCGGGAAGGCTGAAGCACAGCCGTGCGCTTGCACCGTGAGGCCTTTACAGTATAGCTGCTCCCACTCTCACGTTCTACCTTTTTCATTTGACCTTTCTTTTTGTATGGAATATCTGCCTCTGTCTGAGCATGGTCTGGGGGAAACGGGTGAGTTTCCATTGAATGCACAGTGAGCCTGGTTTGTTTAGGCACTGGGATAGTGTTTGAGGGCCGTCATCAGCAAAGCTTTCAGTCGCAGTGCGTCATGTGACCTGTATAGTTACTATCTGGTTAGGCATGCCTCAGTAAGGACGACTGTTCATCCTGGTAATTCATTGCATTTGTACTGTGTTGGCATGTATTGTCAGCTGCTGCTCCTATGATCCTGTTTTTAAGTGGTCCTTGTACTGGTGAGCAACCCTTGTGTCTTTCTGTTGCCGGGGTTGCCAGTCAGTTGTTGAAAGGGAGACCCCAATCCTCCACATCACGCGAACCTCTTAAAGCCACTGTGGAAAGGCTGTGTCGCTAATTGCTAATCACGGTCACATTCTGCACAGCAAAGGGACTGTATTTTCCACGGTAGGGATTCCTAGAGCAGAAGCTGTTGAATGTCATAACGGTCGGGAGAAGTCGAGCTTTCCGACATGCTTTTGTTGAGCGAGATCTCGCCCAAAACACTGGAGTGACTGTCTTGACTGTCTAGGTACCCAGTGGCTGCAAGCAAGTGCATTAGCTAGGCTTCTCACATTCACTTGTGGAGAGGGGGTCTTACAACATCTCTCAGAATAATCTGGAGGGACTGTAACAAAGGGTGCCGTCTACCATAATTGATGCGGCACCTGCACTGTAACCTCAAAGACAGCTCCCAGAACGACTGAATGTGCCCTGTTTATGCAGAAGTGTGAGAATGATATGACAGCTCACTGCTGACCTCTGGTAAGGAGGGGTTCTTGTTACATGTACAACTGGACAGCTGCGGTTATTTTTGTGAAACGCACCAAAACTCATTAAGTGTAAAGATACACAATTCAAATATTTACATTTTGGCCTTGTTTTGTCTTTTGTCTACCATAAAAATATAGACCTAGTAAAAAAAAAAAGAAAAAAAAAACTTGATTTTTGAATGATATATATCATTATGTAAGTGGCAAGTAATTAAAACATATATGAACTTAAGTATGAAATGTATTTTAACTCGGCAGTTTTCATTTAGCTATTCTTGTTTCGATGTGAAGCTTTAAGTTTGCGAAATTTCTGTAAAATCGACAACAGGTGTGCAAATTACTTTCTGTTAAGAACATTTCCCTTTTGGTTTTAGCTTTTTTTTTTTACTCATCTTGTAACATCTGAGAAATGCACTATAATAAAGAGATCTCTATTACAAAGTATTCGTCTTTAAATAATGTGTGGTTATTTCACACTGCTGATATCACTTACGCATTCGAACGTTAGTTATTTCTTTGGTCAATTAATAACTTCACAATTCTAAACTGAGAGACTTGTGACTAAATATAACCATATGAGCAAGTAATTTGCAAGCAAGGCAACACTGCAGTGACACGTGCTGAAATAGGGACCGTTTTTAGTGGATAGCAAACAACGCAGAAACATGCACTTTCTCTTACATTGACACTCCCTTACTATGTGACGACTCCACACCAACTAGAGTAGGGGAAAAAGTTAAACCTCACAACAAAGAAAGTTTCCGTATTTACCTAGTGTGGATGTCCCCGGAACGGCTGTCCGTTGTTCACGGTTCTCCCAGCTGAGCTAACCTTTGCAGAGCCATCGGATTCACCTGACCTTTTCATCACGGCGCCATCGGTAAGCAAACTGTTTGTTCTTGCAAAGTGAGCGCCTTGTAGGCTGAGATGGATCCTTTGTTTATACGTTGTACCCATTTACACACGTAAAGTGTCAAACCATCCGCCTATTATTCACATGGTTACTTTGGGATGATTTAATCTACGTAATTTTGTCCCACACACCGTCCTACTACAAAATATACGGCAGTAAAATCTTCATTCCCCATTTTATCTGGATAATTTTCTTTATATCCGTATGTGTGCATAAAGGAGCGTCTGCGCTCTTGACCTCGGTGTTCTTTAGGAAGAAAGTCGCTCCGGTGAAGTTGCTGTGCATGTGTGCGATTGCGCCAAGTCACTCGGCTCCGTCGACATGTGTGGCGTTAATCACGTAAGATCCAGCTATCTGGTGCTAAATATCGGACGTACAACACCACCCTTTTTACCCCACAAGATGCACGGAAAAGTAAGGCAACCGTAATGTTATATTGAACCACATTAGGCATTCATCTGACTTAATTGCGTGTAATATTCCGATATGAATGGACGTATAACTTAAGTTATTGAATAGATGTACTTTGGCATCTAAGCTCAGCACACCACTGTACAATAGCACGCTCAGTCCCTGAAGTTGTAGTACAGGCGGTGACTGATTACGGATCCCCCGACGTCTTCTGCACAGCCCTGCCTTCGTTCTCCAGGTCCTTTGAATTGATATCTGGGGTTCTTTAAGTCTTGCTTCCAGCTGTTCACCCATCTGCCGATCTTTGCTGTCTAAATTGGCTTCATAGTTCAAACTGGGTGTTCTGGTGCCCTAGGCCAGATTCTGCTGAGGCTACACCCCCCAGAGCACCTGAAAACAAATTTTGTCAATTCATTTATATTAAAACATTTCATTAGCATGGGCTATCTGGCTGGTAAGTAGCTAGCTTGTGTCTATCAAAACTAGTGTAAATAACTAATCTTACTGAATGCAATTAGAGGTATTTCTTGTTTTTTGTTTTTTCTCTCACACTTTTGTGCCCCCTAATCAAATGGCACCCTATGTGCACAGCCTGTGTCACCCTATGGCACCCTATGGCACCCTATGTGCGTAGGCCTATGTCACCCTATGGCACCCTATGGCACCCTATGTGCGTAGGCCTATGTCACCCTATGGCACCCTATGGCACCCTATGTGCGTAGGCCTATGTCACCCTATGGCACCCTATGTGCGTAGGCCTATGGCACCCTATGTCAGGCCAGCCCTGAAAAGTTTATATATAAGCTGGACATATTTAATGATGCCTACTTCCACTTACAACAAAACTGGTAAATCATGAAATTCAGAAGACGGCACTTTTTTCACCTAAATCCACAGACCTTAACATTCATAACGGGATTTTAGCATAATTGCATAATCTTTTAGAAATTTAAATAGAGACGCCATAGTAGGATAAAAATGATATTAAACCACTAGCTGCTTTGTGAGAGGAAAAAAATAATACCTCAGGGAACCTTTTTATGGAAAACCTTTTTTGGAAGGAAAAAAAAATGCTTCTATTCATTCTGCTCTTATTGGTGAGGTATTCTAGGGTGGATGACTGACAGGTGACATAACTGGGCCAGGCTGAATTGGGGGGGGGGGGCTCTGCCTTCGCCTTGTTCCCACGGTAACCCATAGCTGACTTTCCTACTGCATAAATACCTAGTTCATATGGTGGCACCAACTTGCCTCGCACCGTGGACAGCTTTAGGGACGGGGGAGTGTTCAGGTTTACCAGATGGATCCTCGGATTTAAAGCCAATAAATGTCTTGAAATGCCAAACTCTTGGGTCCTCACATCAGTTATATTGCACCGAGCTGCCAAAATGCCACCTGGCTGGTAAATAAAACATTTTTTTAACGTTGTTTCCCTGTAAATCTGAAATTACTACCTTAGTTGAAATACAATATAGAGTCCAAGGTGGTACTAAATGTATCCAGAAAAAAAATACAGAACATTTTATGAACTTGTTGAATTTGGGAAATTAGAATGGCTATTGCCCTGTTTCCTCAATTTCGCTGTGCATGCTGCACAGTGACGATAAAGTTGGTTTTGAATTAGCGCTGCTCGTGCTGTAGGAGAGACAGTGCGTGCTGATATGTCTTGGCAAGTTCTTAGTGTTATTTCGCAGTTGGCACAGGCCGAGAAGTGCAGTCAGCTCTGCTGGCCGACGGATGTTCCCTGTGTCACACACGACATTACTAACAGGATGTGACACATTGGAAGTCAGACAGCAACAGGTAGGAAATCAGACAGGGGAGGGCAGTTCTGAAAGTAATGAGTTTCAGATATATCTTTGCTTTCCCCCAAAAGCTAGTTGTTTACTCCTCTGCCTGAATGAAGACATTCAGTATTGAGCTTGTGTACTATCAGACAGACTCTTCTCTAGCCTTAATGATCCTCTAAGTGTGAGACTGCCCATGCATCCATGCTAGCAAGTGAAATGTACCCTACTGACATAGATTGACATCTTACATTAAATCTGAGCTTAATTTAATTCGTTTTCAGTGCACATGCATTTGTGTTGAGGCGACGTGCTGCTGATGATGGTCAATGACTTGAAGAAATGAATTTATTATGATAATTTAAAATATCTCCGTGTAGGTCTTTATAGGACCCTCTCTTTGGGTGTTTTTTTTCCTGTTGATTTTGTCGCATATCGAGCAACTGCAGCGCTGTGATGATCTCGTCCTGGCACACCTGTCACTGCCCGGTGCTGGCCGTCCAAGAAAAATCAGCGTAGTGCCTCTGCGCTTTAAAATTGTACGTGACACTGAAATACCTGCTCATGGGAGCTTTCAGTGTGTACCACTGCAGAAGGACACGGGTCTGTCTGCGGCTGTTTGTATGCACTTGGCCCTTGTTAAATGTCATCGTCTGCAGTGAGTGATTCCGTCGCCAGCGCCGCAGACCTTTCTCGGCCCGCTGCTACCGTGCCGGCTCTGGCAGTCTGGCAGAGATGGACTCCGGTGGAGAATGAGGCATTTAATATGATAATTTTACTTGTGGGCATTTACTAATGGCCTTCTGAAGCCCTCCCTGGTGGTTTAATGGCCATAAAGATGTCATCTTGGACCAGGCTGGCATGGAGTGACAGAAACAGCCGGTTGTGGTGTGTCTCGGGGGGGGGGGGGGGGTTGCTGATCTAATGATTCTCCCATCGAATGGCGGTCAGTGCCTCTGCTCGCCCCGCTACACAGTGCTCTGCTTAGCTGCCTGTGGTCCTCGCCGGCCGCCCCGCTGAGGTCATCAAGCCGGAAGCAGCATGGTAAGAGGTCAGCTGTGGACCTGCAGCGGCTTGAGACCCGGGGTCCTGGTTAATCTCCCATTCCTGATTTAATGCTCACTGCTCCATTAAAAACATTGAGCTGCAAAAGTAGGCCTAATTCGATGGTGTTGGAGCAGTGTCTCCTAGTCTGGACCTCGGGGGCCCGGAGACAGTCCACAAGTTTTTCTACCTCCGACTCGCAGGGAGCAAAAATGTGGATTGTCTGGCAGGGAGCTGGAAGGGAGCAAAAACGGGGACCGTTTGAGGGTCCCCAAGGACTTGGTTGGGAAACACTGCCTTAGAGGAAAAAGTGTTGGACCAGAAGTAAAGAAACAGTGAATTCTGGTGTGTTTGTCCAGCCTGATATCCAGCAACTGTAAGACTAAGAAATATGTCAGTCTGGTGAGTGGGCGTCATGCATGCATTCGCTACAGCCTGTGCTTATCAGTATCTTGTTTCCCATCTTGCCTGGAGGTCTGCTTGCTATATCCTGTGCACAAACGTTGCTGCATGCCTCACCCTTTTGTGGTTGTCCTGCTTGATATAGGTCTGCCTGTATTATTTTGTTATGTTCGCCGGAGACATTTGTGACAATAACAGGCATGTGACAGGTCACAGGTGCCTTATAAACCAGCCACAGATGCTCTAGCATCTAATGTGCTGGCATTTTTTCCAACTTGGCTTTGAGGTGCTGATACCAGATGACCTGTAACGTCAAGCTGGAGACACTGCTTGTTTAGTTCCAGACTTGTCCTGCAGACATTCTTGGGTTATAATGGATGGGGTGTGGCCCAAACAGCGGTCCCGCATGCCTTGGATTGCATCACATCTTGTAGATTGACCAAATGGCTGGCAACAAAAAGCATTCGGGAATATGCTATCAAGTGGCCCCACTTTGATATTCTGTCGCCTATCAGGGGAGGCCCCTTGGGGGGTGTGGGGGTCCCCTTTGTATATTTTGTGAGTGTGATCATTGGCAAGATGCACCGATGGCCCATCTGCGCCTGGCACCAAGTCCTTCAAGCGTTCAGTGATCTATCGATCCTGAAAAACCCATCAAACTTTGTTCCTTTTCACCATTTTATCCTATAATTTTACTTGTGGTTATAATACCTCAGCTGCCTGCTGTAAAAGGCGCCACTATCACTAACAGTGTTTATTAATCTTGGACCCCCATGGGTATGCCAGATTTTATTCCAAACAATTTAATTAATTAGGCTTGATTGCACTTTTAGGAGACGAGTACACAGACATCCCATCTGTTTAAGCCTAAGTGAGAGATTTTTGGGAAAAAATGGGTTGTTAATGTTTTCCATCCAGTAACAATGTAGAAATTCTCAGTCTAAATATTAGTATTTAAATATTTAAAACGTTTTGAAATGTACTTTTTGACATCCATCTTCCAGATGCCCCATCTGGTATAAGGTCACAGGAGACCACCGACATGTTCCAGACTGCATAGTGCATGAGGTTCGGGTATATTTTGGACCGGATACCAGTCCAACAGGGGTAATGCACTTAGATGTGCAGTGTGGCCAGTTTATAAACAATTCAGGCGCCAGGTCCGTTAAGTAAACTCGAACCAATTCTAGCACGAATGTAGCGACCGCATGACCTTCTATCCACGCTTTACAGTAGGGGTGGGCAGATCGATCCAAATATCTGTAGTATCGATACCAACGTTGGTATTGGTATCGGATCGATACTAGCGTGATGGGATCGATACTGTTCTAATTCCTCTCCTCTACACTCCCAAAAGTAGCCATCTGTGCGTACAAACACTGCTCCGTCTGCATCCTGCAGCTCGCGCTGCTCCTCCTCCCCTCGCGCTGCTGTAGCTTGTTGTCCTACTGTAACGTGACTCGTGCTTGAATCGAGGTTTGTGCTTGTTTAGTTATTTGCTTTATTTTTTTTTCGCAAATAACTGTCCACACTCTGTTTATGAAAGCTGATAAGTATAATCAGAGGGATTTTTTTTTCTTATTGTTGTTTCTAAACAAGTAACTTGAAAAGAGCAATTTAAGTTTTAAAACATTTGTTCTCCAATAAGTTATGCAGATTTCACGGTTCTAAATTTTGTTGACTACGATAATAAAAACATTTTTCATTTTATTAAAAACTTATAAAGTATATAAACTATAAAATCTGTCCTGAGTTTTAACATGTGCATAATGAACTAATTAAACGTGGAGTGCAGAAATCACAAAATCATCTGGTGGTTATGAAAATTAAATCAGACTTAGCATATTGATGATGCATTGCTGACCCCTATATAGTACATAAGCTGCTTCTTTAAGTAAAAAGTATTGGTATCGGTATTGGTATGTTGTACCTGAGGTTACTTGGTATAGGATCGATACCAAATTTAGCAGTATCGCACACCACTACTTTACAGATCCTTATTAATCACGGACCTGTTTTAGGCAGTGACGACGTACTTGAGGGCTATGTTCCCTGTAACCACTAGAGGGAGGCATATACGTATTGAGTTGATTTTTACGTATGAAGGTGTGCCTGAAATATGAAGCACGTGGTGATGTTCGGCCTGTGGTCACAGGGTCGCCGCAGCATCGGTCCAGAAGCATCTTGTCGAGCTGTCACTGCTCCCTTCCCCCGGGCAGGCTGGAGATTGCGAGGCGAATCGGATAAATCGGTTCTGCAAGAAAAGAGCAGGAAAGACATGGTAGCAATGTTGTACGGTAAACAAGGATGGATTCGGGAGGGGGGTTGTGCACACCCCCGTAAGACACATCGCATCTCACCCAATGGGCGAGCGCAGTTATATGGATCGATGCATTATAAACACTGTAAAGTCATCACAAACACAGAACATCATTAATCAAAAGTTCTAACATTTCTAACATGCTTAAAATTGGAGCACTGCATAGCTGGGTCGTTAGCAGCGACTGGTTCTGCCTGACTGCATGGTAAATTGATTGCAGTGATCTGGTTAGTTCCTCCAAGATGCATTAGTGGAGTGTTTGGGTCCACCTGCAAGCCTCTATGGGAAAGTGCAACGTCGTCTTCACCGTCATATTGAAATATGCATCTAAAAGCTGTTTCTTTTTAAATTCTGCATTTCCCTCGGGAGAAGGCCACCCATGCCCCATTAAGCCATTTCCCTCCCCAAGGATGAACGCTCTCCAGTGCCATTAAAGATAAATATCAAACTTTGAAACCAAAATGCTTTTTTAAATATTTATGTTTTGCTTATAAAGACTGTGCTTTTTTCAGGCTGAAATAAAGGCTATAATATGATTGGGAAAGTATCTGATAATGGATATTGGTGACTGACCGCTCCCCGCACCTGCTTAAGAACGTGCAGCAAAACCCCGTAACCTCCAATCTCTGCCTTCCAGCAAACATGGCCGATTCTCCATGGAGGCGTTACCTTGGAAACGGCACCTTTCTTTATTTATAGGCATTGGCCAGGTCATGTAAAAAGGGATTCAGGGAAGAGATATTTATACCTGAATTTGCCCTGGGGAACTTAAGCTTGGTGTTTTTTTTATATCATCCCTCCTCAAAGGTACCACATTAAGGCTGGATGTTGCATCATTCCTGTGGATTTGCTGGTGCTCTTGTGGGATGACTGGCAGGTTATCCTGCTAATTTAATTCCAGTCCCAACCTTTTGGGGGACAATGTGATGCCCCCCCTCTCTCCTACCTTGCTAGGGTATCTGGAGTTCCCTTGCTCTGCAGCCAAAATGTCTGTGTGTGTTAAGGCCTGTTGATTTTGCCTCTCATGTAGTAAAGATAACCAAGACTTTTCTGCAGACACTCTGGGTCTCTGGGCAGAAAGTGTGCAGCAAATCAGCCATAATTCTGTTATTAGTTCTAGGTTTCTTGAGCTCACCTCAAACATGCAGTTTTGTTAAAGCTGAACTACTTAAAAACATTGAAACCAGTGGCCTCGTTTTCTCTTTACGCTCAGCCCATCCTCTCAGTGTTGCTCTCTATGGGATGCTTCGCTATGGAATAAAGTGATGACGTTTGGTCCCAAGAATATCTAATCTCCGTTGGGGCGAGTAACAGCATCAATGTTTTATGGCATGTTGAACCCTTCCAGCACGATCGCTTTAGACTGGGTACGGCCGCCCCTCCTTCAGTGAGCTGCACCCTGACTTGGAGGATTATATAGAGGAATTGCCCCCCGCCACAGTCCTTTTCATTGTGTAATTGAGGGAATAATGACTGTGCTGTTGAGTCTGACCTGCAGAGATAGGCATGTGTCTCTTTCGATCGTCTAATTTGCTGTCCAGTAACAGGGGGCGGGGTTTTCCTGTGACTTCGGGGTTGAATTGCCTTTGAGATTAACTGCAGGTGCTTGCTGTAAGCTGTGATGGTAAGGAGGCAGGTGATGATTCCCCTTCTGATTCCCAGCAGCCCGAGCCCAGTCATTCAGCTGGAAATGGAACGCTCGCAGATAAAGCTTCAGACTGTGTCCTGTTCATCACTTCAATTCCCTTTCGGCGTTCACCTGCACTCTTTCGTTTTCTATCAGTATTAAAAAAGATAGATATTGGGCTATACAGAGCGGACAATGAGTCTGAGTGAGGGTACAGTCCTCCTTTCGGAATCTGCGTCCTGTCCAGTGTGGCGGTCACAGAATGGGCCTGCTCCGCTGGCGAAATGTGTGACACCCCTGCGCGCCTCCTTAGCATGGGCGCTAAAAGCCGGCGAGGTGCACGAGCATTCAGAAGAGCTGCCTGTCCTCGCCTCGTGCGTTACTGTTCCCTGGCACGCACAATGAAGTCCCATTGGCAGCAACCTCTGGGGTGTTTATTGGCATGTGTTAGGAGAAACATGGATGCAGGGTGGGGGGTCAGGTGCACTGGGCCGGGGGACAGTAGGACCAACACCTTGGCAAATAAGGGGTGTAATAGCAGCCTATAGCAGCAAGACATCAGTAATGTAGCAGCAAAATTAGTAGTAATAGCAGCAAAATATTAGTGCAGTATTGAAATTATAGTCACCCCGAGGTGCTTGATGAGGGTGAGATTCATACACAGCAAGAAATAGAAAAAGAAAAGAGAGAGAAAAAGAATGAAGGACTCTTGTTCTAATGACGATGTTCTTAAACCAATGGCATTACTCTTGCTGCCATCCAGTCTTGAATGCCTTCAGTATCTCTCTCCTGCAAGAAATCGCCCTGAATCTTATTCCGTACAGGCACAGCCCACAGCCTGTGAGGAACCAGCTGTAAAATAACTGTCGTGTGTAGAACCGGTGGCCACTTCCAGAACCTGAGATCTCCCTTCTCCAGAAGCCCCCCAGCATATCCTGCATTAGATGTTTACATTTATGTATCTGGCAAAAATAAACAAGCAACATACAAGTCTGGCAGGTAATGCACAACGAGCATACAGCTGTCAAGAAGATGGTTTAAGTGGGTCCGAGGTGCAGGACAATGCATGGAATTTGCAATACCAGTCTCCTGGGAGGTCTTTGTGCTGCCAAGTAGCCTTATGAAAATCCATGATCAAGCTTGTCTGAGATGTCATATCCTGTGAACATAATAACAAGGAGGGAAGTATCTGGAGTGTTGCTCTGTCCCGATTGTCCCCTGCCTCATGCCCCATGCCTTCTGAGAGCCTTCAGGCTAGCCATGACTGTCATGGATAAATGGTTATGTGAAATGGATGGGCATCTGGAATGTGTTCCTATCTTATACGAAAAACTATAAAAAAGTTCACTCACTGCACAGCACGATAAATAGGAAGGAATCAAAGTTGAACACACAAACAATGATTCTCACTCTCAATTCTACTGTGGCTGAAGGACAGAAGACAGGCGCGTTCCACGCCACCAAATCAAACTGCTCGAGAAATGTAGCAATCGATGTCATGCTATTAGACATGGAGCAGTGATTGCTTTTATCCAAATTGCTGGTGATAGTTGCATTTTGCCCTGCGGGCCAGGCTGCAAAGTAATAATCATGCTGACCCTGTAGATGTACAGCTTGTGCAGTTGGCACCAGCTAATGAACCCCATTGATTAGAGGACACTAAGAGAATGGAGCAGCTCTTTTTGGCCTATAATAATAATAACAAGCTAGAGCAAATTAATTTTTATTGACTGATTGTCACAAATAAGCTGCCATTGTAGCAACTAGCACACTATGTATGCATAATTCATGCAGTGTAGGCAACACATTTTTTATTAAGAAATGTGTAATATATAACTATAGATAGCCCGCATGTCACAGAACTCTACAAAACAATTCACCTTGTAAATTCCGTAACGCTTGCGGGTATGTGGCTAACCATTAAAATCTTTCGTTTCTATTTTGGTGTAAATTGCTAATTTTTGCTAGTTTTTGTATGATTATGGGAAGAACTCAAGCGTGGGATCGTGTTTGCGTCGATTTATGACATTTAAAATGAACTCGGGCAGCGGCTTTCTCTGGCACCTGCGCGGCTAGAATTAGCCAGGTTATTACCGCGCGGTATTACCGGAATGAAATTAAAGTTTGCAGATCCATACATTTAGTCTACAAGGTTGTGTCGACAAAGTAACAACATGATTTCTCTTAATGACTCATTAACAGAATTTGGTCTAAGCATTTAAACGCTTTTAAGTATAATAATGCGGTTCTTTGTTCGTGTCTGAGGCCAAAGACAGACCTTACAGATACGATAGTTAAAAGTTAAATAAAATTAGTAATCGCACTCTTTTAAAATCCACTGTACTACGTATTATATGCACGACTGCTCTGTGTTCATTTAGCCTAATAATTAAAGCTGTATTGTGCGATTTAATTGCATGATTAAAATAAGTAAACAACCAGTTAAATTGTATTTAAATCGCGCAGTGGGAAATTCGGTGCTGGTTTCTGGTTTTTGTTCAGCATTTATTTAATTACGTTTCAGCCAGCTATGGCATCGCAGGTGCCAGGTGATCCGCCTCTGACGGCTCGGTATTTGGCAGTGCGCTCGGTGCTGTCAGAAATGTGGAACAAAGAGTGACATGGCCAAGTATAGTGGGTGCTATGTGACAATATTCAATAAATAGGCTATATGTTATTCAAATTATTATCTATAGCATGTCATTTAAATCATAATTTAACTTGTCATTAGAATGACTATTTATGCATGTCATTTAAATGACTATTTAAATTACAATTGATAACTGTAAATGATACTAGCAACGATTAAAATTATCTGTCACTGTCACCCATCAAACTCAGTGGGCGGGCTCTAAACAAATCTAATTTCTGATTGGTCACATTGCGTAATTTATCAATTAAACGTTGCCATAGATATGAACAATAACGTCACGGTTTCACGGATGGTTCGGTATTATCCGCGGTTTCGGCTATAGGCTTTGAACAGGGGATTACTTTGTACTTAATCTCTGCCACGATATTTATGGTTTTATCGTTGTCATGAGTGCTACTGTGTAGTTGTCCTAAAGTTAGGAGAATGTAGGTAAGAAGAAAGTTAGGAAGCTTGTGTAATACACCTTTCCTGTCTTAATTTAGGATAGGAACAATGACTTGAGAAAAGTTTATCTGAAACAGCCTTTAGAGGCCCTAACCTTAGTTACAATGGTTATCAAACAGGCAAGACCTGCAAGTTAGCAAGGTTCTGTAATGCGGTCCTTGGGCGGAACAGGCAAAATGCAGTTATGAATGAGAATTCGATCGACTAATGTGAAATCT